>JAQBSW010000738.1:0-15000 GCA_029291075.1 Eudiplozoon nipponicum | reverse complement strand
ATTTTTCGTCTTTTTCTTTTACTAACTTAAATGTGACGGTTACAGTTCTTAAATTATATTTACTGCCTGATTAATTGTTTTAAAATTTTTTACAACGAATTACGTTTATCCTTTAGAAACAATATTAACTGAATTTATATTCGTCTAGGGTACAGATTTTTCACACTATTTTACACAAGGAAAGTAAGTATCGTGTCAAGTTAATAATGTATACAGATTAAATCTATTTCCTTATTTCACCACACGTCAAATTGTGTGTCGCAATTATCATATCATATTATTATAAAATTTAACAATCATTGGTTGCGCGGATGATGGTAACTATTCTTTATATCAAGTTTGAAGTAAACACCAATCTCGTTGTATTGTATCGTCGAATAAATAAGCAATATATATATATATATATATATATATATATATATATATATATATATATATATATATATTTCGTGTGTAACATTATAAGTAAAAAATCTAAGCATTTAAAATACAGCGAATACCGGCCGCAGGAATTTTTTAAACTATTGATCGGTGACAAAAAATGACAGAATTGGTCTTATGGAAGAATTGCATTTACTATCTTTACAATGTTTATTCTAAACCGACAAAATATATATCGTTAAATTCTGTTATTGCCGATATAAAAAATGCATAATATAGCAAATTTAAGTCATCTAATAGGCTGGTACTGTCTTTATACGGAGCATATCCACTACACCACCTATGCTAACTTAAGCAACGCTTAATTTGTATAAAAATACATAAATAGAGCAATTAAACTTTAATTCAGCAAGAGTTCCCCAAGTGACATGGTGACTGTTTTATCTTGACTGATAGGTTGTGGACAGTTAGGACTTCAGGTCAAAGGTCGTAAAAATAGTAATAACTTAGAAGAAAAGCTAGCGAAAAATCATAAGTTAGTATGTAATTGAAATTTGAATGCAATGCGCGGCTTCGTTGTTTTGATGAATGAATTGTAACACTCTAGTACAACACCAGTACCGGCCGCTGCAATACGGCTTATTATTTTCTGAGAATCAAATAAGTAGGTGTATTGAATTTACAAACTAATGCATTGATTATTTTATACCGACAACATCTATACAATTAAATTCTGTCCAAATGACAAAATTCAACATAAATTTTCCAGGTGACATGGTGCCCACCTTAAAATGAAAGATTGGGTGGCGCTAGATGAAACTTTGCGTCGAAAGCGATACCGAAGAGAGTCCAACCTAAACAAGGGATAAAAAAGACATGATTTGGAAGACAACTGAAATTTGCTTAAAAGAATAACAAAATTGCGAAACTAGTTTAATCGAAATTACCTGATCTTCGTTATGACTAACATATGCTGAATTACAGTTCTTCAAGTGATTTCGACAGCCATCGGCGGAGATCTCTTTCAGTTCGCCCATTGTCACAAGTTCAAAAAAACAAACTAATGAAAATAGCGCGAAATTTATCTAGACATATCATTTGTAATTCAGACTGTCCTATCATTAGGTATTTGCATGGCACGTGTGTGCGCTCATATCAATACAAACTAAGTATTTTGTAGTGTGAAAAAGTCAGTTAATCCAGTAGAACGGTTTTGTCCGTATTAGGAACTCATTACATACTGTCCAGAATTTTCCGCGGACAGGGCTCGAACCTGGGCATGTCTACTTCGGAATCTGGTGCTCTAACCACTGAGCCATTCTACCAATAAGGACGAAATCGGTCTATTGGATTAATTTCCCTTTTGCGCCGGAAGGCTCAGTGGTTAGAGCCTCAAATTTCGAAGCAGACGTGCCTGGGTTCGAGCCCTGTCCGTGGCAAATTCTGGCCAGTACGTAATGAGTTCCCAATAAATACGAAACTGGTCTACTGGATGAATTACCTTTTTCACACTATAAAATACATAGTTTATTCTGACAAATGTATGTACATAATGAGTCAGGTGTTTATATCAAGATCACAACCTTGATCAAAATTAATTGTTATCACTGCTCGCGCAATCAATGTTTGTTTAAACTGTTATGTCCATCCGACCAAATGAGACTAGAGTGGCTGATTATGAATTTAACATTTATTTGCGCTAGACTATTTTTTTATACACAACATGTGACATAACGTAACTGAGGTCGCCCTCACATTTTTTCCTAGGGGGGAGACCAATAAATTAGAAACACTTAGAAACACGTGATACGCAAGTATGGCTAGAGAAATATCACACTTGTTTCATTAATATTTTTAACTTGTGATCAAAGTTAAACTAAAAAAGGCATCTGTCGATGGCTGTCGAAATTACTTGTAGTAACAAATAACTGGAATTCAGCCTGTGTTAGTCAAAACCAGATCAAGTAATAACTGAAAATTACATTGCATATGGTGGCGCAGTGGATAAGTTACCTAGAACTAAAGAAAATATGCTTCAATTCGAGCTTGGGCCACGCAAATTCTGACGAGTACTTGATGAGTGCACAAAAATGACTAAATCGGACTACTTGACAAATGGCATTTCTTATCTTATGCATTAGTTATTTTATGCGAACTACGTATTTAAAATAAAATCTTGCCAGTTTACATTCATTCATATATATATATATATATATATATATATATATATATATATATATATATATATATATATATGTATGTGTGTGTGTGTGTGTGTGCGCGCGTGTTGCAAAGCTAATGTACGATTTTCACCTCATTTATCCTCTCAAGCATGAGACTTGACAGGAATTTTAATGAACAGTTTCCATTCAAACATGCAAATGACCTTATCGCGGCGATTTATGCATTAACTAAAGTTATCAAGTTACGCAATAATGAATTACGCGTACTCTGATGATAGTTGACCAGCAAATCCATACACTCTGGCCTTAATCGATATCAGTTATCACATTTCGCGATAATCATTCAATTAACTTTATAATAATTACATATAGTTTATTGTGGAAACTAATATATATATATATATATATATATATATATATATATATATATGTACTTGCGTACTCTAATAAATTAGTTCAAATAGGACCAGACTCTTAGACAAAATTCAGCATTAATGAAAGGTATAATCTGATGTACACATACATGTCGTGCTTACTGGCGATTCATTAGTAGGAGCTGTTATTAGGCCCTACACACACTTTAAATTTGGTCAATAAATGTTGGACAGGTGGGCGGTACAACCTCCTATACGAACGTGCATTCAAGCAGTAATATAGTTAACTTCATATGAAGACTTCGATAATGCGACTTCAAAGGCAACTGATTAATTGTCGAACGTATCGACTCTGCGAAGGGTACCAACACAATGGTTTTCAAAGTACCGGTCCTGTACCCGTCACCATCACAATGAACTTAAAGATATGGTAAATTGCAATAAAATTGAGAACTGAAAATTATGAATACCTGTTACTCCAATAGATCCACAAATTCTAGCCTCGATCGACATCAGTTATCACACTTCGTTCTGACGATGACAAATTAAGGTAGAATCACGGTTCTACATGTAATTTGCGGTATTTGTGCCACATTAGTTAACTGGTTAAAAAATGAGATTAAATTTTTTGTTATTTTTTCCCATAACCTTGTTATCAGTGACTTCTTCAATGAATACTATACATGAATGAAGTAGCCACTGGAAAGACATTGTTGTTGCAACCACATGGATAATATAAAACCAATATTCTAACCGAGAGCAAAAGATTGGCATGTTAGTGCAACAAAACGGAGCTGACTGACTGGCTTAATCGTCATTAAATTAGAGCAGATGGACAACACTGACTGCCTCATAGAAGAGTTGGTTATAAAATGATAGAGCATATTTTGGTGATCTAAGAATTGATGACCACTATATATTTTGGTCAAGAATGTGGGATAATAGGACGGTACAATCTCATAGACGAATGTGTAAACCTGCAATAATGAAGCTAACATCATATAAAGTCTACGACAATGCGACTTGAACGCTAACTCACACTATATAATATATATACCGAGTTTGTAAAGGATACTAACACTATGGCTTTTGTGTTTGTAACCGATACCAACATTATTGTACCGAAAATGTACATGGTACTAACACTATGGTTTCCGAGTCGGAACATGGTACCAACATGATGGATATTAATTTATGCTATAGTTTACTATACCACATTCTTGACCAAAATATATGGTGGTTAAGGGCGTAATACCGGCTCCTACTGATGAGTCGCCAGTAAGCACGAAACGAATGTGAATGAGATTATACTTTCCGTTCATGCTGCCTTTGGTTTATCCTTCTGGTCAACTGAACTAATTTGTTACTGGGTTCACCAACACCTAATACATACTTGTATATATATTAGCTCTTCGCAACAAACAGTATTTAAATGATGACCACTACAGTGTGAAAGACGCATTTCAGCTTTTAGTATTATATATATATATATATATATATATATATATATATATATATATATATATATATATATATATTCATTGTTATTTTGAATTGCAAGAGATTTAACTATGAAGAAAAAATCTTTAAAATCGTCAGTAAATGTAATTTATCGCAGGTTTTCTCTTTCCTGCATCTATATAAAACATCAGAATTGTGCTATTTATTGTTGGCAAACTTATCCAACTTTCTCTGAATAAGGTACAGTTTGCGTATTTGGAAAGGATTAACATTAGTCAAAATTTTCAATCCTAGTCAGATTAAATTCAATTAAATTTACCAAGGTACATCTTCCTGTGAGTAAATCCAACATAAACGTTTCTATGTCGTTTAGGCAGAGGACCTTTTTATTTATTAGACATTAAAAGAAATAAGATCCAATTTAAATAAGGACAGCTAAACAGCGTTTAAAAACGGTCACCTGATTTATGGTTTAGCTTATTGTCAATTTGCCGGTATCTTTATTTATTTGTTAGAATTTTGGATTTAATTTTAGATACTATATTTTTCTAAAACAGAAGCGTCTGGTGGAGGATTAAAAATGAGCGTAAACGACTTTTTTTTAATCTATAACATAAACACAGGATTTTTGTGATATTCACTTTTTTTGAACAACGACAAGAATAGTAAATAAGGGTGGAGAATTATAAACAAATTTAATATTATATCATACACCAAACAATACATGGATTTTACTGCTTTGTGTTAATAATTAACTTGATTTGTAACAAAATGACTATTATTGCAGTGAACTATATTCGGCATTAGTGTCACTGCCGAAAGTGTGATACTCTATTCTAAGTAAATTATGGCAGCCTAGAAGTAGAGATGTTGTTGTGGTTTTATTTTATTCTGTCGTAAATTACAGGATACGAGTGTGCGTTTTTATTTATGCTGACTTCAAACATTGCAATCAAAATTTAGACGGAAAGCAGATTACCGTTCTAACCGACAAAATGCCAAAGATTCTGTCACTTGATTGTACATCAAATAAAAACTCACCGCGTCCTTTTACCATGATTGTAAAATCACTTCACAACGCAAATCGTGTGCTTATTAACTTGCAGTTTAGATCATATTGTGGCTAAGGTCTTTCACTGGGCTGCGTAATAGTAAGATAAATGAGGCGATGCATACGTATTTCATGATGCAAGACATCTCTTTAAAAAAGTAACTATTTATGTAAGCTATGGCACAATTTATCGATGGGCAGTTTTATATGAAATTAACCAGAAATTGACAAGAACAACTTAGTTATACCATTAAAGCTTCTGTTCATACAGACTTGCAAATAAGCTCCTAATGTATCTGAAACGGTAAACAGAATTTTTAGCGAGCTGAAAGCTGCATCATAGGCGGCTAGGATACCATAATTCGAGTACACTTTTACTTCAAACTAACAGCAATGCAAAAATCGTAGATTATGAATCTTTAAACGCTACAAACTTGATTTGCATGTGATTGCTCATTATGACTACTTAGAAATTTTTTGAAATCGAGAGCAGTAACGTAGGATTAAGCACACATAATACAACAACAAATGGGAAGCGGGAAACGTACATGTTCGAAAACCGCGTGCACGCACACCTTCAAAGACAAGCCCTAATTTATATTCAAAACATGTAAAATATTATTTTGTTTATTTAGCTGAGTATTAAGAATGGTGTACTTCGAAATCCACCTGATATTCAATTTCATTTTTATAAACAATAGCCAATTAAACGATCATTGGTTGCGCGGATGGTAATAATAATTAATTTTAATCCAGGTTGCGATTTTAATATAAACACGATCCATTATGCACGTATATTTGTCAGTATAAACTAAGTTTTTTCATCCAATAGACCGGTTTCGTAATTATTTTTAAAATCAGAAACGTACTCCCCTAAGCCAACTGTGGAAATTCTAAAATGTTCTTCAATTCACATCCTTAATAATCAGCAAGGCAGGCCTACGTCATTTGTATAAATAAGCAATGTTTGATTATTCGATTTCGGAGAGCTTATCCTTTACATCTCGAAGTGCCCTTCACAGCAAAAACGAAAAAGAATTACGCACAGCTAAGGCTATCGTAAACAACATTATTGATGAACAAATAAATAAACAAAAGTTCGTTCAGGTTTAGAATATAAACTGGTAATTGCTTGTGTGTATGTGTACGTGTGTTTCCCAGCATGTACGTTCCCTCTTCATGTTTTTTTCGTATCTGTACCTCGTTTGCAGTTAAGAGGCGAAGAAATCCAGATTACTTTTTCTTCCCGATTAATGTAATTTTTTACTGGTCAAATTTGGTAGGTGTCACAAACTAGCCAAATTAATCATGCTTTGTTTAAACTTTGAGGGACAATTTTGTAAAATTCATGGAGAATATCAATGCAAGAATTCAACTGTCAAGTTTAGAAATAATTTCTAGCCGACAAGACAGGCATCATTAAATCTAGCCCCTAAGTCATTAATCAAAATTTGCCACATTAAATAAAACTAAATTGATCCCGTTTAACTAGAATTCGATAAACCCTCGATACTACGAGAAGACCGCTTTTAATAAAAGATGAAGATTTCATTAAAAATAAGTTTGAAAATGTAACCAAAGTTTCACGACCTGACAAGTTAGTTGATAAATACACGGCCACAATTTGAAATATAATATGGCGCTCAAAACAATATAGTTTGAAAATGCCTGAGGCGTACATGTTTGTGCGAAATTTATCTGGGACAAGACATTTCTATAGGTCTGCTAATTATGCGTAACTGGTATAAATGGAAGATATAATCATGGTGAAATTATTTCGTGTGATACTGTGTGTGTGATTTTGCCACACACTTATCAGTTAAAATATAAATTTTGGTTTAAATCACCGTGGAGAATAGTACATGAACTGTGTAACCACGTACAATAACAGGGCGCATTCTACGTTTAAAATGTAAAATTACCTAAGGCCTTGATTCGGCATCTAGCCCAGTGTTTTAAGAAGTGGAGCATTTATGGCGTCTTCAAGTATCGAGAGCATCAAACCAAGATTCTGTTTGTCATTGAACTAGAAAAATGTCATGCATGCTAACAAAACGAATTAAAACAGTAACCTTAGCCAGATCACATTCTAAAAGTGACTCTATAAGGTCAAACAAATGACTGACACAAACTAAGTAAATGATAACAGTAAGACAATCGCACCAAGAAATTTCACAAGCATTAATTCAACTGAGTAATTTTGTTTAAATTGCTTCATTTCTACTCCAGATATATCTCTTAAACATAACTAACTTTTCTGTAGACCAGTGTACTTTATGTATTTGTGCACGAATGTCTGCACGAGTAAAATCATTCAAGTAAAATTATAGTGATTTTATATGAAATACTGACGAGTCACTGCATCAACATGAGCCACTAATTTTTTATCTCTATGATGTGGAAGGGACAGGACAAAGAAAATGAACCAATCGCAAAATCCTGTCAGAATAAACACTTAATAGTTATTAAATAAGAAGCTTAATTTAGATAGGATGTTACAATAAATGGTATACAGAATAGAAATTCATAAATATATATACTGCAAGAAAGATCGTAGTAATAATGAAACGAAAAGGCAATATTTAATGTAAAAGTTCTTCAATAGGTGTTACATCCCATATAGAACGTAAGTTACAAAAGGATAAAATGTAATAAAGAATGAAATTATTGGATAATTCTAATATTAATTAAAAATCGATAGTTATTTTTCCATCGCCATCAGTAATCCAACGTTCTTATTCTTTATCTTTCGCGAGTTTCTCATACTGCCAAGCTGTAATAAACAAGAGTAAGAAGCGAAGATTATACGAATCAGAATCAAAGACTCACGTATATAAGTTGAAATAATTTGCAATCTCTCAATTTTTAAACTACATTTTAAATTATCGTACCTATCACCTTAGGTCCCTTATAATGTGTTACACATATAAATGAGCCATTATGCTAAATATCACTTTTAACCATTTTATTATGGTCTGTCTTTTTGAAATTTCTTTTCTGACCCTCATTTATTTTTACTGCTTACCTTGATTAAGCTGTTTATTTACTAACTTTTGAGTATTTAACCTAACAGGATTTTGTGACTGGTGTTTTCAAACTATCGTTCCATTCCCCATCAGAGAGGTCACTCGTAAATTCCTCATTCAACCCATCAAGTGTAATACAGTATGTCCGATGCTTGCGACACTAACTTACTTTAATCCCTTTGGTTTCACGCATGAACACATGCAGTTAATTATTGTTAACATATTAATTCACAGTTTAGACACGCACCAATCCACACACGTTCATGGTGTAAGCTATATATTATTATTACATGACATATTAGATTCACTTTGAATAGCGTACTCGTATGGAAGCATGCACACAGCGGCGCATACATAGTGCATACTTACCTAGCAAAAAATGGGTTTGGGCTAAGATTTCTAAAAGTATAAATAAAACCGTATAAGCGAAATTTACTTGTCTCAATAATTGACATATATCTTGATACGATGGACTTACAGTTAACAAAAGGATTCGCAACTGGACAACAAAATATTTAGAAGAAAATTAGAACGGCCGACGTAAAAATCCTGCTTCTAAAAGCATGCCCTAAAAAAGTAGATTATGGTTATCTACCATTTACCAAGCTGTTCTTATTTTGTATCCCTTGGTTAAAATTTCGTTCAAACTTTCTAGTTGTTCTTTGCTCATTTTGCGCGCCTTATTTTAAAAGAAAAACTATCACCACAAACTAACACAATGTCTAAACAAGAATTTTTCAATCTAATTAATTGTTTGTCTACATAACTTGAACTATAGTTGCTCCATTGCTTGCCACTGTCTGCATGATTTTGCCGAATTGTAGTCATAAAGACAATCTAACTTCTATGCCTAAATGTTGGACATGAAATACGTTATCGCCTACATAAAAGATATTTCTTTCGTATGTGAGTAATAATTTAGCCGTTAGCGTGAATACGATTCGTTAAAATTGCTTGATAAAAAGGCTACAAACAAAAATGTAAAATTAACTCAAAAATCGATAGACTTGGCATTTCATGCAAGAAAATAACTTCGGGTGTTAACAGAACTCAAAGCAACTAAGTTATCTCGAATACGATGAAATTGTAAACCAATACACAAAAGGCGAAACTATATACATCTAAAAATCTATAAATGTGTATTCTGACGTAAAATGTATTGTGTAATACATTAAATAAAGAGTTAAAAATAAAACAAAGCTAAATACGATAATGAGTTTATTTCAAACATGAAACATGATAAGAAAAAAGTAATTAATAAAGATACAAAGTGATAGAAGGGTACCTTTTTTGACCACTTATTAATTAAGCGAAATTAGAAGAAAATATTGGCTTAATACACCGTGTTAGTTTGTGATAATACGGATGTTCCGGTAATTTAAGAAGCACATATCGAAGAGAAGACGGCCGGTAGCGCTGATAGTCCAAAGGATAAAAGAGAAGAAAAAAGTATTTTGGTAAAAGTCAGAAGACTGTTTCGACGAAAAAGAAATTTTCTACAAGCACAATCTGTCATCACCTGATCTGTGTTGTGACCAACACAAGATTGTTCCCAGTTCATCATTGAGTTGGAAATGTTTCTGACATTTTGAGAGTGTGCTTCAGTGTTTCACAATTTTTCAAGTCTTAGGAACAAACTCACGAGTTTCTTCTTTACTTGCGTATATTTGTTGTAGTATTTGGCAACGTTTCTGCTGCATTTAGCATCTAATTGTTGCTTAAAAGAATGAAACTTTTGTGAAACTTGGTCTGGCATAATTACCTGATCGATGGTTTTAACAACACAGAATTGTTCCCAATTCATCATTGTGTTAGAAATTTTTCCGATGTCCTTGTCGGTGAACATCAGCGTTTCACAATGTCTTAAGACCAAGCTCAAAAATTGTTTCTTTATTTGCGTATTTTTTTTGTAGTATTTGACGGCATTGCTGTTCCATTTAGCATCTAAATATTTTTTTAAATGATGAACTGGGACAATCCCATATTAGTCAAAGTACATCGGGTAATTATTTCAGACACAGTTTCGTAAAACGTTTCTTCTTATAAACAATATTTACAGGCAAAATAACACACCAAATATATGAAACTAAAGAGGCAACTCATAAGATGGTTCCTAAATCTTGCGATGATTTATGGATAGATAAGGGATATCGACAAACGTATTCAAAATATTTCAGACAAAACGATGAACTGGGAACATTCTTGTGATACAACAAAGATAATGTAGTTATGTTAAACCCAGTTTCGTACACATGTTATTCTAATGAGCCATCATCGCTTGGCGCAAAACGTTTTTAAAACATATTTATGGCACACGAGGAAATATTTTCCTTTACCATAATATTTTGCAATTTACTTATTTCGCTTTTGCGTTCAAAAAAGCAATAATGTAATTTGCAGAGTATTGGTCCTATGCAGAAATGACGAATCTGATAATGATAAATGTTAATAAAATAAGCAAATCGACGGAAGCTACAATTTTTGTGATCAAATCAATGGAAGTACATTTGATCACAGTTACAAAGTATTCTTGCCTATTTGGATTTCAAAATCATACAAGCGAAAGATTTTAAAATTTAATTCTAAATATTAATTAAGGATAATGTTTGTCTTTTCATGTTATCTAAGTTACACGAAGTTTTTAACATTGAATTCCATGGTCCTTTTACAGATGTTCTGTTTACATTCATGTCCAAAGATATTTTTAGTGCCTCAAACTCAGAAATTTTTCAATTCCGAATAAAATTATTTATAATTCATTGAAAATTATCGTCGATTAAATATAATACCATTACTTTTATTATAGACAAAATAATCAAAATTAACGCTTTGGGAACCATTCGTCATATCCTCTTTTAGCAACCCTGGTTCACTATATTAATTTCAAATTTGGGTAAATTTTATTTCTCATTACTGACTGTTCAACCATATGGAGTGCAATTGACAACGCTCCATCATTCTACAGACATCTCGTCCATACAGTCTGATTTCAATACTGTAGTCCCATTTCTTCTACAATATGTATAGTCAGCTCAGTTTTGTCTGAACGATTACCTCCCAATTTCAATGAATAATTCAAGACAAAGAACATTGTCTTCATTAAAGGATTTAGAGACAGCAATACAAAGCCTGGTTGACTTACATAGTCTCAACATATAATTTTGCCCAAAACGATTTTCAGTAACGATACGGGTTCGCCTGAAAACCTATAACAACATGTTTTGGACCTCAAATCTTAAGTTCAATCCTAATAAACATGACTAAATAGTTTATATGCATATGTTGTCTGTAACGTTTGAATTAAAAACTGGAATGCAATTAGCGTGTAAATTTGTCACTTCATATTCAAACTCAGACATAATTTTGCCGATTTAGCAACCGTTTGGTTCGAAATTCGACACAGAGATACTACTTGCTGAAGTCTACTTGCAGCTTAATCTAAAAACAAACAGAACATAAGATTTCAAAGAGAATAAACAAACTTCAACGGTCCGAGCCTATACACCAGTGACTGGGCAAGTTAATTATTCACGTTAATTACATTCAATCTAGATTGCTAGGACCAAAAACTAGAGTTTCACAAGGTTCAAGATTTAGTCCGATACTATTTTAACTTTTATTTTTGTATTAGCATAATATAATCCATAAAGGCCAAGTCTGCAAATTTGCAGATTATCTCAAAGTTATATACCCAATTGACCAAAAGTACATTGATTTCTCTAAGGAAATTATAACACTAAATATTAACAATCAGACGAGATATTTGGAAAAACCATAGTCTGATACACAAAAACAGCAAGCATTAGAAATTGACCGTGTGACATTACTCCGTAATTAACAATTTATTTCAGATCAAGCTTCAACATGAGGTTAAGGGCCTAACAAAAACTATTTCCTATACAACTTCTGCTAAAGAGACATATTGAAGTAATAGCTATCAGCGTCAAGGAAAGATAGGCGTTAAAAAATGGACTATCGATATATATATATATATATATATATATATATATATATATATATATATATATATATATATATATATAAAGTATATCTTATTTGGATTAGGCGAATTTCGGAAGACTGAGCTGTAACATAAACACTATTATGAAAGGTCTTTAAAATATATGGCATAACTGTCTTTTATTTTTTATTTACTTTCCTATATCGTTTGTTATTTAGTAGACCATGTGTGGTTTGAATCCAAATAAATGAATTATAATTTTAACATAAAATATTTAAATTGGTGAATGCTGCTTACCCAGACTATCATATTAACGCATCGCTTAAATTCAAAGGCTTGTATAATTGTCTTCTGTAAATCATGATCTTACCTTCAATGACAAATTTGGAATGATATTTACACGAACATAAATAATTACAAATCCATTCGAATGCAAAAGAGAAATATATTTAAAAAATAATGCCGGAACAAGAGCTAGACATCACAAATAATTAAGCCATATGACTGACGTCATTTATGTAATTAGAAATGATTTTACTTGATGGAGATGTTACAGTTAATACTTTACAAACGGAAGAATAGAATTTCTATTTAGGTACATTCATTTAATTGAAGCTCTGTTTAACTTTTTTGTTGAAAATGGGCTTCTGTTCGAATTTGGATGTGTATTGTTCAGATAAGAGTTTTATTACTGGGATAAACCTAAATTCTATGTTACTTCTTAACAGTTGTGAAAATTGCAGAAAACGGATTTTAAATGTAGTGCTCACTTGATATGTGAGATTTAACGTGAGCCAAATAATTAATAGAAAGCAAAAGTCCTGAAAAGGCTTTTATCACAATTACCGATTGTGTTCTGTGAAATTGTTAGTACTGGATCGGGTGTGGCCTCCATGAATTTTTGATTGTCTTTCCTACTGTATGTCGGCAAATGGATAGCTATCATTTTCTAGTTGAATAATCCTTTCTAAGCAGATTAGAGGCAATTAAACGATAAGCAGTAAATTCAAAATGCGAGTATTGTTATGTGTTAGGCAACAATGACAATGGAAGAAGAAATGTAAGTGACTACGCGAAGAAAAGAAAACAGAAGAATTTTTAGATCTGTTTAAACTCTTTAAGCGATTGCGAGCAAATTGCGTACTCAGTCAGAGGAAGAGCGTGTCTTCTCTGAGTAAGAAATTTCGTTTGTATGAGTGATACGAATCGCATGTATTGCTTAAGCAATCAATGATTGCGCATGTGATGGTAACAATTATCCAAATCATGTTTGCGAGCTTCAAATAAATACCAATCCAAATTTATTTAACCAGTCGTCGAATATCATAGCAAAGCTACCGTCAGTCACACGTACTGACGCGTTTCAACCTTCCATTACCATCGTCTGAGTACAACGGCAAACTGATTAGCGTGGATCAATTCGCAATGCATAACATCTAGTAGTCCCACATACATTGTACTTCACTGGAAATGTCAGTTGCACAAGTTCTATGAACTCGCGAACATTAACTTTTTGTTGTTCGACAACTGGTTAAATCCAATAGGATTGGTGTTTAATTCAAGCTCCCAAACTTCATTTGAATAATTCTTACTGCCACGCGCGCAATCATTGATTGTTTATATATATATATATATATATATATATATATATATATATATATATATATATATATATATATATAAGTGTCTGTGTGTGTGTGTTTGTAGATGTGTGGCGAAAGTTGCATAGCAATGTTGAAGCCAAAATTTCCAGTCAATAACAATGTATGCGAGACTACTAGAGGTGAGAACCACATATCTAATTTTGCTTTTCATATATATGCATTGCGATTTGATCCTCGCTAGTCAGTTTGCCGTCATACTCTGTTGATGATCATGGAAGATCGAAACGCGTCAGTACGTGTGACTAATGGTAGTTTTTCTGTTGTTCGACGACTCGTTATATACAATGGGATTGGTGTATACTTCAAGCATGTACTGCTTGCCACATCGACCAATTCTATTTCAGCAATATATTTTAACTGTATTACAACGTTGAGCGAAATCGAAATAGCATTTTACAGTGCTGTAAGTTTCTCACAAATCTGGCCACTTCAGCTAATGATATTTAAATTCAAGTATTGTTCCAATTAATCACATTATTAGCTTGAATGGTTTAATCTGTCTTATTCAAACCAAACATATGTAAAATCTGATAATTTGCAAGTAATTTAGCAGTTTCCGCATTGTTCTCCGCGCATGGTTAAAACGTGTGGAAAACGAATATGTACAGTTGTATAGTGAAAAACAGAAGTGGTCCTCGGCTGAAATACGTCTGCTCTGCGCCTCTTCGTCTACAGAAGACTTAATAACGTAACCGTGGAGAGTAGCCATAGAAATTCCTGTCTGACGACCTGCGGGTTCAAGCTAGTCAACCAGGGATTAGTAGCATCTTCCCGTTTCATGTGAAGCCTCGAGTTTGGTCTAACTGCGCTGTAACTTTTTTTGTTAAATGGTTAGTAAAGGAATGAGACCAAGCGTTCCGGACATGAAGGGCTAGTTTCGGCTGCTGAAGGAAACTTTG
>JAQBSW010000737.1:0-173861 GCA_029291075.1 Eudiplozoon nipponicum | reverse complement strand
TGGTAAATTACGAGATTTCACAAAGTGCAGCATACGAGAAATTCCAGGATGACAAAGATGATCATGTATTTGTTTTAAATCCAGTCCATTTAGAAGCGCACCACAACAGGATCGACTTAGTGCATCTGCTGCTTTATTATCTTTTCCGGGTCTAATGAATGTATCGCGCAGAGCATCGTCTCGATTTTCCTCGGCCGTAGTTGGTTTGAAATTGCATTCCCTAGCTAACGATTTCAGAATCTGAACAAATTGATCCAATGTTTGTCTATTTTCTTGTTTAGTAGTCGCGAGTATATGACGAACAAAGACTTCATTTTTCGGTCTGACATAGAGATTCATTAGAGTTTTGATAGCATGATCATAAGTATCACAATCAACGATGTGTTCATATACGTTAGGAGAGACGTAGGAAATAAGAGTGTCCAATTTATCCGGATTCATGGATTCGACCGCTTTTAGGAGGCCACAGAATGTACGATACCAATGATTCCATTGTTTTGCTGCATCTGGTGCACTAGGTTCAACATCCAATCTTTCAGGTCGAATAAGGCGTTCCATGATTGGGTTATATGATGAATAAATTGTTCTGAATCAAAGTAACAAGCACAGCAATCGGGCAGAATGATTAGACAAATCAGAAGAAAGAGTTGCCTAAAATATTAGGCTTTATTCATCATATAATGCAGATATACATGCTAAAAGACAAAACAAAACATGTTAGTATACGAACGGTGTTAATATAAATGTGTGTACAAATAAACAAACATATCAGGCACCCACATTGCGCAATCATTCAAGAAATAAATACCTATGTATGCAAAGGCATTAAAGCCTTGTTTAAAATTTCATTTTCGTGCATCTACCAACAAAACCAAAAAAGAATCGGATATATTTGAAGGGCTCTTCGAATGCGTTTATCCAATATAGTATTATCGTGACAGATATATATGATAATAAAGTCTTACAAGTGCACTGGCAAACCGCCTATGTTGAAACGGCGAATCACCGTAAGTAGCTGAGTAAAGCGGTGAAATTTTACGACGAAGCACTCAACAAACAAAATTGGTTCTCGATAGCCACATGATGCAACAATATTTCTAAAAGAGTAGCCAAGTATAACAAGACATTATAGCCAAGCGGCATTCACATAAAATGCCAAAAGGCCACTTTTAAAAGCAATGCATGTCAGGTATCTGACTAAAAACAATTAATTTCTTTGTCATGACATCAAATCAAATAGCCCTAAATACGATAATTACCTGATGAATTCAGTGGCACAACCTCCCTGGCATATGCTAACATGTAATCCATTGTATCCCAAAATAGATCGGAAGTCGTCGAAATTCCTTTTCCCTTTGCGCCATTTGAAGGTAAATCATGCCCAAGAGCATAATTTGATATTGGACAGTGTGACCGTTCTCGTTGAGTGAGAACACCACCAAAACCATCGATTGCAAAATCAACGCCAGTCTGATAAGTTGCAATTGCATCAATAAGACCGGACCATACAATGGTCATTGGAATATGGAGCAGGCCAAGTAAATGATAAAAAGCTATCTAGGACAAAATCAATGAAAGCAAAAAAATAAGTATGTAAAATCCAACAAAAAGTGTTTCTTCAAACAACATAATATTAAATGATTATTCCTACATTAAGGCATTGCAAAATATGCAACAACGCTCGAATTTAGAAAAATAATTTGAAGTAATTACAAGGCTGAAGCACAACGGCGCAGCTGATGTATGCCATTGCTCTCTCCGGACTCAAATCCATTGCAGTGATTTAATTGCAATGGAAGTACAACAGGAACAAATTACCACGACGATACTTTATGTTAACAGAATCGGTTGTGTTGGAGAATTTAATTAAATTCGATAAACTGTACGACTGATAATTTAAAATGTTATGCCTTATGTCGCTCAAGCTAGGTTACAATCAAATATCCTAAATTAAGTGGTGTAGAAAATCGAATGGATTGTGCCAAGAAAGTAAAATCTCCAGCTAACATAAAATTGAAATAAGATTAAATTCAGGTATTGCAAAAAAATATGCCACAAGACTTGAAGGCTAGCAAAGAAATTTACGGCAAATACAAGACTGAAGCACAACGGCGCAGCTGGTGTATGCCATTGCTCTCACCGGACTCAAATCCACTGCAGTGATTTAATTGCAATGGAAGTACAACCGGAACAAATTACCACGAGGATACTTTAAGTTAACAGAATCGGTTGTGTTGGAAAATTTATTTCAATCTGATAATCTCTACGAATGATAATTTCAACGTATATGCGCTGTCACTCAAGCTACGTTACAATTAAAATTAGTAAATTAACTGATTTAGAAAATCCAAAGGACTGTGACTAGAAAAGAAAATCTCCAGTTAACATAAAATTGAAATAAGATTCCTAAATTCAGGTATTGCAAAAAATATGCCAGAAGACTTGAATGCTAGCAAAGAAATTTACGGCAAATACAAGACTGAAGCACAACGGCGCAGCTGGTGTATGCCATTGCTCTCTCCGGACTCAAATCCACTGCAGTGATTTAATTGCAATGGAAGTACAACCGGAACAAATTACCACGAGGATACTTTATGTTAACAGAACCGGTAGTGTTGGAAAATTTATTTCAATTTGATAATCTGTACGAATGATAATTTCAACGTATATGCGCTATCACTCAAGCTACGTTACAATTAAAATACCTAAATTAAGTTGTGTACAAATTCGAATGGATTTTGCCAAAGTAAAATCTCCAGCTAACATAAAATTGAAATAAGATTAAATGTAGGTATAGCAAAAAATATGCCAGAAGACTTGAATGCTAGCAAAGAAATTTACGGCAAATACAAGACTGAAGCACAACGGCGCAGCTGGTGTATGCCATTGCTCTCTCCGGACTCAAATCCATTATAGTGATTTAATTGCAATACACGTACAACCGGAACACATTACTTTCACGTTCTCAATGTTGCTCAAATGTGAAATTATCATAAGCGGACCAATCCCGAATCAAAACAATTCCCCGACAAAATGTTTTTGTTACTTTCCTACGCCAACTGTCTATCTTCACAACATTCGCCCTCAATGGGAAAATACCACAAGTCAATTTTATTGCAGGACTTGCTGCCCAATAATCGTAGCCTGATAACTGTCAGTAGGTATGCAAATTCGGTAAATCTATAGGTTTGGTTAACCACTCAGTTGTGTACCTAATGACTTGCATTTTAAACGCATTATTAGAATGAATGCAATTTTCAGTTACCTTAATTTACGAAATTTTGTATTGCCCATATTCCTCCGACTAAATCGTCTATAAGCGACAACTGCATAGCTGCTATGATACGATGTGACTTACAGGAGCACTGCGTGATCAGTCATGGAATGAAGAATAAAACTTATGAATAACATAGCACCGTAATAATGTAGAGGCCGATTCATAATGATCGTTCCAACAAAATTCAAATTGCATTGTAATTTCTCTTGAAGCACATAAAACTTCCGTAATATTTATCTACTCTTCTGCCGATACACTAATACTGGCTCAACTATGATTGCACACATCACTGTCATATTTTAATTGTTTCATTTTAACATTTAATAGATTGTCATATGGAATAACCTCGCAAATATAAGTAGAAAAGGTTTATAACAAACAAAACCCACATGATATACTTAGTCAATTATGGTGTTGTCGTAACACTCTTAATTCTTGGATAAATATACATGACACGCTCACCCAATGAAGTCACTAGTTCATATTCAATCAAAAACTGACTATATTGTGTGAGCGTGTCATGGCATGTAGGGCTCCGCTACCTGTTCGATGTTGTACAACATAGGAGTTTAGTTTAAATTTAAGACCCATGTTTGATTTTAAAAACTGATTACAGAAGAGACAGATATCTCAATCGACTTGAGTACTGACAATAAATGTACTATGTCATACATGTTTTATTTCTCTATTCAAATTAGATATTTTTATTCATTTACATTAAATTGCAGTTGGTACAAGGTAACACAAATGCACACGGACACATTAACAAGAGGATACTTAATGTTAACAGAAACGGTTTTATTGAAGGAAATATTTCAATTGATCCTGCAGGGAACAATGAACATGGCGCGCGCAGCGGAGACTGTATTATTCAAAATACTTAATTGAGGGATAAATGTACAAAATATATTAGTTTGTGATTCGAATAGAAACTACTGGTTTGATTGTGTGAGGGTATCTCTTCATATAAATTTCCGCTTCCCGTTTGTGGTTGTATAACGTAGAATTTTAGTTAAATTGGAAGCCCCATGTTTTCTAGTAAACTGACCAGAAAGAATTATATATCACGAAAGTTAGCATTTTGACTGCATTTACCATATACAAATTATACACATTGGCAGTGACAGATATCAGGATCTAGTTGAGTTCTGGCGACAATAAGATAGCTTTCATGACGGAATTTAATATACCTATCTGACAATGAAGGTAAACTGTCATACATGATTTATTTCACTTTTCAAATCAGAAATTTTCATACATTAATATTAAATTGAAGTTAGTACAAGGCAACACAAATGCATACGCACACATTACCAAGAATATACTTAATGGTAACAGAACCGATTGTGTTGGAAGATTTATTTCAATTTGTTAATCTGAACGAATGATAATTACAACGTATATGCCCTATGTCGCTCAAGTTCATTTACAACCAAATTTCGTAAATTAAATTGTGTATAAAATCGATAGGATTGTGACAAGAATGTAAAGTCTCCAGTTAACATTAAATTGAAACAAAATTCTAAAATTCAGGTATTGCAAAAAAATATGCCACAAGACTTGAATGCTATCAAAGAAATTTACGGCAAATACAAGACTGAAGCACAACGGCGCAGCTGGTGTATGCCATTTCTCTCTCCGGACTTAAATCCATTACAGTGATTTCATTGCAATGTAAGTACAACCGGAAAACATTACCACGACGATACTTTATGTTAACAGAATCGGTTGTGTTGGAAAATTTATTTCAATTTGATAAACTGTACGAATGATAATTTCAAAGTATATGCCTTATGCCGCTGAAGCTAGGTTACAACCCATTTCCTAAATTAAAGGGTGTAGAAAATCGAATGGATTGTGCCAAGAAAGTAAAATTTCCAGCAAGAATAAAATTGAAATAAGATTAAATTCAGGTATTGCAAAAAAATATGCCGCAAGACTTGAATGCTATCAAAGAAATTTACGGCAAATACAAGACTGAAGCACAACGGCGCAGCTGGTGTATGCCATTTCTCTCTCCGGACTCAAATCAATTACAGTGATTTAATTGCAATGGAAGTACAACCGGAAAACATTACCAAGAGGATACTTTATGTTAAAAGAACCGATTGTGTTGGAGAATTTAATTAAATTCGATAAACTGTACGACTGATAATTTAAAAGTTTATGCCTTATGTCGCTCAAGCTAGGTTACAAACAAATTTCCTAAATTAAGTGGTGTAGAAAATCGAATGGATTGTGACTAGAAAGGAAAATCTCCAGCTAACATAAAATTGAAATAAGATTAAATTCAGGTATTGCAAAAAAATATGCCACAAGACTTGAAGGCTAGCAAAGAAATTTACGGCAAATACAAGACTGAAGCACAACGGCGCAGCTGGTGTATGCCATTGCTCTCACCGGACTCAAATCCACTGCAGTGATTTAATTGCAATGGAAGTACAACCGGAACAAATTACCACGAGAATACTTTATATTAACAGAACCGGTTGTGTTGGAAAATTCAATTGAATTTGATAATCTGTACGAATGATAATTTCAATGTATATGCGCTGTCACTCAAGCTACGTTACAATTAAAATTAGTAAATTAACTAATGTAGAAAATCCAAAGGATTGTGACTAGAAAGGAAAATCTCCAGTTAACATAAAATTGAAATAAAATTCGAAAATTCAGGTATTGAAAAAAAATATGCCACAAGACTTGAATGCTATCAAAGAAATTTACGGCAAATACAAGACTGAAGCACAACGGCGCAGCTGGTGTATGCCATTTCTCTCTCCGGACTCAAATCCATTACAGTGATTTCATTGCAATGTAAGTACAACCGGAAAACATTACCAAGAGGATTCTTTATGTTAAAAGAACCGTTGTGTTGGAGAATTTAATTAAATTTGATAAACTGTACGACTGATAATTTTAAAGTTTATGCCTTATGTCGCTCAAGCTAGGTTACAACCCATTTCCTAAATTAAGTGGTGTAGAAAATCGAATGGATTGTGCCAAGAAAGTAAAATTTCCAGCAAGAATAAAATTGAAATAAGATTAAATTCAGGTATTGCAAAAAAATATGCCACAAGACTTGAATGCTATCAAAGAAATTTACGGCAAATACAAGACTGAAGCACAACGGCGCAGCTGGTGTATGCCATGTCTCTCTCCGGACTCAAATTCATTACAGTGATTTAATTGCAATGGAAGTACAACCGGAAAACATTACCACGACGATACTTTATGTTAACAGAATCGGTTGTGTTGGAAAATTTATTTCAATTTGATAAACTGTACGAATGATAATTTCAAAGTATATGCCTTATGTCGCTCAAGCTAGGTTACAACCCATTTCCTAAATTAAAGGGTGTAGAAAATCTAATGGATTGTGCCAAGAAAGTAAAATTTCCAGCAAGAATAAAATTGAAATAAGATTAAATTCAGGTATTGCAAAAAAATATGCCGCAAGACTTGAATGCTATCAAAGAAATTTACCGCAAATACAAGACAGAAGCACAACGGCGCAGCTGGTGTATGCCATTTCTCTCTCAAGACTCAAATCCATTAGAGTGATTTCATTGCAATGTAAGTACAACCGGAAAACATTACCAAGAGGATTCTTTATGTTAAAAGAACCGGTTGTGTTGGAGAATTTAATTAAATTCGATAAACTGTACGACTGATAATTTAAAAGTTTATGCCTTATGTCGCTCAAGCTAGGTTACAACCAAATTTCCTAAATTAAGTGGTGTAGAAAATCGAATGGATTGTGCCAAGAAAGTAAAATCTCCAGCTAACATAAAATTGAAATAAGATTAAATTCAGGTATTGCAAAAAAATATGCCACAAGACTTGAAGGCTAGCAAAGAAATTTACGGCAAATACAAGACTGAAGCACAACGGCGCAGCTGGTGTATGCCATTGCTCTCTCCGGACTCAAATCCACTGCAGTGATTTAATTGCAATGGAAGTACAACCGGAACAAATTACCACGAGGATACTTTATGTTAACAGAACCGGTTGTGTTGGAAAATTTATTTCAATTTGATAATCTGTACGAATGATAATTTCAACGTATATGCGCTATCACTCAAGCTACGTTACAATTAAAATTCCTAAATTAAGTGGTGTAGAAAATCGAATGGATTGTGCCAAGAAAGTAAAATCTCCAGCTAACATAAAATTGAAATAAGATTAAATTCAGGTATTGCAAAAAAATATGCCACAAGACTTGAATGCTATCAAAGAAATTTACGGCAAATACAAGACTGAAGCACAACGGCGCAGCTGGTGTATGCCATTTCTCTCTCAAGACTCAAATCCATTAGAGTGATTTCATTGCAATGTAAGTACAACCGGAAAACATTACCAAGAGGATTCTTTATGTTAAAAGAACCGGTTGTGTTGGAGAATTTAATTAAATTCGATAAACTGTACGACTGATAATTTAAAAGTTTATGCCTTATGTCGCTCAAGCTAGGTTACAACCAAATTTCCTAAATTAAGTGGTGTAGAAAATCGAATGGATTGTGCCAAGAAAGTAAAATCTCCAGCTAACATAAAATTGAAATAAGATTAAATTCAGGTATTGCAAAAAAATATGCCACAAGACTTGAAGGCTAGCAAAGAAATTTACGGCAAATACAAGACTGAAGCACAACGGCGCAGCTGGTGTATGCCATTGCTCTCTCGGGACTCAAATCCACTGCAGTGATTTAATTGCAATGGATGTACAACCGGAACAAATTACCACGAGGATACTTAATGTTAACAGAACCGGTTGTGTTGGAAAATTTATTTCAATTTGATAAACTGTACGAATGATAATTTCAAAGTATATGCCTTATGTCGCTCAAGCTAGGTTACAACCCATTTCCCAAATTAAGTGGTGTAGAAAATCGAATGGATTGTGCCAAGAAAGTAAAATTTCCAGCAAGAATAAAATTGAAATAAGATTAAATTCAGGTATTGCAAAAAAATATGCCACAAGACTTGAATGCTATCAAAGAAATTTACGGCAAATACAAGACTGAAGCACAACGGCGCAGCTGGTGTATGCCATTTCTCTCTCCGGACTCAAATCCATTACAGTGATTTAATTGCAATGGAAGTACAACCGGAAAACATTACAAAGAGGATACTTTATGTTAAAAGAACCGATTGTGTTGGAGAATTTAATTAAATTCGATAAACTGTACGACTGATAATTTAAAAGTTTATGCCTTATGTCGCTCAAGCTAGGTTACAAACAAATTTCCTAAATTAAGTGGTGTAGAAAATCGAATGGATTGTGACTAGAAAGGAAAATCTCCAGCTAACATAAAATTGAAATAAGATTAAATTCAGGTATTGCAAAAAAATATGCCACAAGACTTGAAGGCTAGCAAAGAAATTTACGGCAAATACAAGACTGAAGCACAACGGCGCAGCTGGTGTATGCCATTGCTCTCTCCGGACTCAAATCCACTGCAGTGATTTAATTGCAATGGAAGTACAACCGGAACAAATTACCACGAGGATACTTTATGTTAACAGAACCGGTAGTGTTGGAAAATTTATTTCAATTTGATAATCTGTACGAATGATAATTTCAACGTATATGCGCTATCACTCAAGCTACGTTACAATTAAAATACCTAAATTAAGTTGTGTAGAAATTCGAATGGATTTTGCCAAAGTAAAATCTCCAGCTAACATAAAATTGAAATAAGATTAAATGTAGGTATAGCAAAAAATATGCCAGAAGACTTGAATGCTAGCAAAGAAATTTACGGCAAATACAAGACTGAAGCACAACGGCGCAGCTGGTGTATGCCATTGCTCTCTCCGGACTCAAATCCATTATAGTGATTTAATTGCAATACACGTACAACCGGAACACATTACTTTCACGTTCTCAATGTTGCTCAAATGTGAAATTATCATAAGCGGACCAATCCCGAATCAAAACAATTCCCCGACAAAATGTTTTTGTTACTTTCCTACGCCAACTGTCTATCTTCACAACATTCGCCCTCAATGGGAAAATACCACAAGTCAATTTTATTGCAGGACTTGCTGCCCAATAATCGTAGCCTGATAACTGTCAGTAGGTATGCAAATTCGGTAAATCTATAGGTTTGGTTAACCACTCAGTTGTGTACCTAATGACTTGCATTTTAAACGCATTATTAGAATGAATGCAATTTTCAGTTACCTTAATTTACGAAATTTTGTATTGCCCATATTCCTCCGACTAAATCGTCTATAAGCGACAACTGCATAGCTGCTATGATACGATGTGACTTACAGGAGCACTGCGTGATCAGTCATGGAATGAAGAATAAAACTTATGAATAACATAGCACCGTAATAATGTAGAGGCCGATTCATAATGATCGTTCCAACAAAATTCAAATTGCATTGTAATTTCTCTTGAAGCACATAAAACTTCCGTAATATTTATCTACTCTTCTGCCGATACACTAATACTGGCTCAACTATGATTGCACACATCACTGTCATATTTTAATTGTTTCATTTTAACATTTAATAGATTGTCATATGGAATAACCTCGCAAATATAAGTAGAAAAGGTTTATAACAAACAAAACCCACATGATATACTTAGTCAATTATGGTGTTGTCGTAACACTCTTAATTCTTGGATAAATATACATGACACGCTCACCCAATGAAGTCACTAGTTCATATTCAATCAAAAACTGACTATATTGTGTGAGCGTGTCATGGCATGTAGGGCTCCGCTACCTTTTCGTTGTTGTACAACATAAGAGTTTATTTCAATTTATTTCTCTATTCAAATTAGAAATTTTTGTTCATTTACATTAAAATGCAGTTGGTACAAGGTAACACAAATGCACACGGACACATTAACAAGAGGATAGTTAATGTTAACAGAAACGGTTTTGTTGGATAATTTAATTAAATTTGATAAACTTTTAGAATGCTAACTACAAAGTTTGATTGTGTGAGGGTGCCTCTTCATATAAATTTCCGCTTCCTATTTGTGGTTGCATTACGTAGAATTTTACTTAAATTGGAAGCCCCATATTTGCTAGTAAATTTACCAGAAAGTATCAGATATGGCAAAAGAGTTTCTTTCGAAAGAAAGTTGGAATTTTGGCTGCATTTACCATATACAAATTATACACTTTTGCATTCAATTGCATTCAATATTTTGAACCAAAAATACATACAGACACCGTGATACCTGAAGTTACGAGAAATCGGTCATGTTACAGTATTTAATTCAACTTCCTAATCTGCACAAAGTAAAATTACAAAATATCATACATAGATGCAATTTAGAATGAAAGTTAGTTATGAGGTAAATATGCATACGGAAAGTTAATTAATACGAGGTTTTAAACTAATAAATTACCTTTGAACACAAGAGAGAGCGTGATGATTTGGCACTCAGATGCATAACCATGTTCAAAAAATCACGAGATGTCTGCGGATCAATCAACATATTTTCAAGCTTTTGACAGTAAACGAGCAGATCGTAAATAACAACTGTATTTAGTGGATTATCCGTTTTGAATTTTCTCATGATTTCACAATGTGTCTTAAGTATCCTTAACGTATGTAAGCGAACCTATAAAATACAAAAAATCAACGATTTAAAAATTTTAACATGGGATTTTAACATTTGTATCAGTTTACAACTTACTTGATGGCTCGGAGACCACAAACACGGCAATAGAAGTTGCAATTCTTTTGGTTCTAAAGAAAAATCTGTTAGATTATTTTCGGAGGTAGCCAACCGTCCTATTGAGATTTGATCAACAATTCTCAATAATAGACAGACATCGTCATAGTTAGTGAAATTTATTGTCCTAAATATTTTATAAAACACTTACTTCAGTTGGTTTATAAGAACACTTAAATTAATGTTGTTGATTGAGGTATAATCGCCAGTACCGTTCAGACAATTTATCAAAGCAGCAAAATGGAGAAGAATGGTAGAGCTACCATCTGATAATTGTTGATAAGCTTGAATTGCATGTACGCATAGCATATCGGTGACACTTTTACTAAGTGGACTACAAAATAAAATCACATAACCTACGCGACGTGCTGTAAGCATAGGACAGCAAGACTAGCATATTCTGATTTTAAAGATTGCAGCATTAAATCGTAAAAGATAGACACACAAGGCCCCAGGTTCCCAAGTGCCAAATTGAAAATAGGAACAGGCCGGGTATCTTTATCATAGGGCTCAACATTCAGAGGTGCACGAATTACACCTACTCGATACAAACAGTCAAGTGCGTCAGAAAAAGATGTTTCATACTTGTCATACTCGAACTGAGCTACACATGTGATGAGATTTATCATAAAATCACGTTCAAAATGCTTCCATGATGCAAACCCAATAACGAAATCGAATCTTTTCTGCAATGATAGTTTGTTTGTTGTCAAAATTGCTTGCACTAAAGAGAAGGCAATAAATCGATTTGACGCACAAGAAATAAATGCACGACAAGATTGAAGAACATCAGCACCATGTGCTCGAAGTGCCAAAATCAAAGTCTTCTCAATACAAACTTCGACACAATGCAGACAGGTATGTTTTGAACCAGACTCAATAGTAAGACATAAAATCTCATCCGCATTCCTCAATTTCCAGCCATTTAATTCATTTCTAAAAGTTTCAAGTAAATCTCGCAGAAGACAAGTGAACACCATTAGAACATTGTTATCATCGACGTTCTGAAATAAACGAGGTGTAAAAGTTTTGACTGCATCCATAAAGTAAGTACAAGTTTCCTCAGTGAAATCGTAGCCATGAGGTAAATTTTCGCTCTCGCTTGAACAGCCTATAGCAAACTTATATGTTAAAGATAAAATCTCTTCCGTATCCGAATAGAACTTCCCGTCAATTCCACGCAGCATCCCGCATAATAACATGCCAGCCGCAGCAGCTTGCTTGTTGCAATAAAATACAATCCTTACCTTACGGTCCACATTGAATGTTTTCCATAAAATTACCAACACTGAGCGTTTATCTTCAACTTTGCGAAGGATGAAGCTCAAACACTCTGCAGCGAAGATCTGAATATGGGTTTTAGCATGTTCTAACAACGGGGAAAACAGTTTAAGAATTAATTCCATTTTGTTCACGACGTGGCGACGAAGGAAATACATTATATGTGCTAATGAGTTGAAGCACGCATTGAGAATATCAGCATTTTGGTAATTTTTTAATATAATTCGACAGATTTCTGAGTAAAACTCCTGAAAGAAAGGAAGGAAATCTTCCCGAATGTCACAGGCTAAACTCGCTACCAGACTTTAATAGACTTTTAAAAATCTTACTCGAGGATAGGCTCCGACGCGTCACCATTGACCATTTTAAGTGTATCAAGCAAAATCATTGACAGTTCATTTTTATGCAGAAGAACTAATTTGAGGCTTAAGCAATATGGCAGCACACGTTTTCTAAAATGATCTGAGGATTAAAAGGACACAAATTACTAAATAAATCACTTGAATTAGCGTGTGTCCAACGTTCTAGTGAAATAGCAAAAAAACTTTCAAGTTCGTCATCTTCATGGTAGAGTGGATTTCTAAACGATACACTCACCTTCTTTTTAATTTCCTCCTTGTAGGTCATAAACTTAGAGCATGATAAAACAACGAATTACCCTATGGGTGTTACGGCGCTCCATCCGGTACAGCTCTAACTCAAACCTATGGAAGTATTAACATCAGGAAAAATGAAAGAATAAATGAGAATTTTTAATACAAGAACAACGTCAGGTAGTATAAATATACGTGTTTCATACAAAAAACAAATTGTAACAATGTTAAAATTAAAGCAACGTACAAATGTAATTATTTGGAAATCATTAATGACTAATAAGACTCGCAAATCATGCTGAATACAAAATATTGCTCAAAATAAATTAAGAATTCATGTTAACGAATAAAGCTACAGGCAGAGTGTAGAGCAACATTACAACTGGACTCCATGTACGCAGCTTAACGTGTCTGGCCCTGAAAAGGATCACAAACAATTGTTGTGGAGGTTAATTTAATTATTGGACACCAATTAACTCCTCATATAAAAATAAATAAATTTTTATTTTTGGACATTTGATGTTATCGCTGGTTTTGTAAAAATAATATTGTAATTTTTGAAAAATATTGTAATTTTTTGGAAGTTCTTTTGTTCATATTGTCGAAGTTTTTGACTTGTCTTGTGGATGGTGGAAAAAAAGAGTTTTGATCTGAGTTTCTGAATTGCATAAGCGGGACACTGCGTGGTTCTATCTCCGAATCTTTGCTAATAAATCATTGTAATCTTCTTGTTGATTGTTCTATTTAATTATCAGCGAAAAGAACCACAAATTTGCCTCGGGTATTTAACGTGAATATTTGTTTTAAGGTCTCAATCATTGTGGTTCAGTAACCTGTGGATATCAGCGTATCCTGTTAAGCTTCTTTATTTAATATAATATATATAATTACAAAATAATTTAATAATATTATTATACTGGTTTATTAAATACTGAGGATACAGAGCAGTTGGCTAGTGGACTTAAGGATTGTAGCTTAAAAGATAGTTCAGAGGAACTTAAGTGTTCCAAAATAGATGATCATTCCGCATATATGGATTTTCCGGGCCTGGCATCCAAGAGACCCCCTTATGGTAGTGACCAAAGAGCCTCTACAAAAAATGGCGACCGCGCCAGGATCCTCTATTTGGATAGATATGATGTAGATGATCGTTTTTGCAGCAATTCTATGGATAGCAATGTTAAGCTCACCATGTACAGACCAGAAAACCATTCTGAATGGGTCGAAGAAGCAAAATTTTAAAACGGATGACCAACCCTATAGAAAGGTTTGCCTCGGCCTGCTGGTGCTTACCTGAGCCATTAAAAAAGAATCTATTTAGACTCAGGAATTTTGATACTGAGAACGAACCAGAAAATGCATTTGAGTTTCTAGTAGAAGAACTCCATGGACGATATCAACCAGAGAGGATTGAACGGATCACTGACTTATTACGTCAGGAAGAGATGAGAAATCTACTTCCATCTGAATTTTATGACAGACTTATTTCAAAATTCATCGGGCTTGATATATGTGAGGAAGTTATAAATAGTATATTTGTAGCAGAATTGCCTGCTATACTAAGAGCCACTTTGGATGTGTATGATACATTGGAACAAGAGTGGCCAAAGAAGCTCAAAGGTTTGGACAAAGTGTATCTTCAGAAGGAACCTAAGGTGTATGCAGTAACCGCAGATTCACGCCTGGAGCAGCAACTCAGACATCTCTCAGAGAGACTCCTGACCATAGAGAATGAATTAAGTACCCTCCGCAGGGATGTGGGTTGGATAAAAACAATAAGGAAACTTCCAACAGAAGTAGGGTAAATTCTCGGAGTCAACGTTCAAATTCCAAGCATTGGAGAGGCGAATCGCGTGAGAGTGTACAAGGACCACGCGAGTGGTGCATATCGCATCGCAAATACGCCGAGTTTGGAAAATGTCAGGAGGGGGGATGCACGTTTCCAAAGTTGGGTGGTCCCCGATGGAAAGGAAGTAGTCTTCCTGTAGCCTGGTCGAAGCTGCCGGAAAACTAATGAAGCCCCCGCTAATAGGAGCCGTAGGGGGTTTGCGCATGCAAGGCTCCAAGGTATGCATATTCTTCGTATACTAAAATCATCGAAGTTATGTCCGGAAGCTTCGATGGAAGAGATGCGCGTTAATACAGTCCGTAAATCTGTTAGATTTCTGCTGGCAGGTAATCTTAAAGAGGTTGCTGGTTATAGCAACAATAAGTTCGTTATTACTGATGATCTTAACAGCTTAAATTTCTTAATAGACACGGGTGCAGAAGTGAGCATAGTTCGATCTGATGTGGTGGAAATTGATAGCCCCACATTCGATTACCAACTATGGGCTGCTAATGGAAGTCCAATTGAGGTTAAGGGAGTTAAAGAATTGTCAGTGACATTGGGGCAGAAATTGCCATTTTACGTGGAATTTTCGAGTCGCGGATATAAAGGATAACATCATGGGGATGGACATTTTGATCCATTTTAATCGTGCTTTAGATCCCAAATCTAGGACCATTGGACAAAGCACTGGGATAGTGACTTATGCTGAGACTGGGACCTCAGTAGTTAGGTCAGTGAGACTACCCAGACCCGTCGTCGCCGATGACTTGGCGGATGTCATCGAGAAACACCTGGCCGTGTTTCTGCCATTCAATGCTAAACGCAAGGGTTTAAAGACAGGCATAGAACACCAAATCGAGTTGGTGGAGCCACTACCTTGTTCGCCGAAGTCTCAACCGTAAGCAAAACACAAGCAATAGATTGCTATTGAAGAATTTAAGCGGTTGAGAGAAGAAGGAATTTGTAGGCGTTCAAATTCCAACTTTGCATCTCCAATAGTGGTTGTTACCAAACCTGAACCAGGTCAATGGAGGGCTTGTGGTAACTATCGTCTATTGAATTCGGTAGCGAAAGGTCGATTCGTATCCTCTACCGAACCAGAGTACTTTGCTCATGGATATAATGGGGTATGAGGTATATACAACGTTAGATCTGCAGAAGGCGTACTATCAAGTACCTATGGAGGCAGAATCTATACCGCTCACAGCAGTGCAATTCCCTGGAGGAGGATCGCATGAATTCTTATGTATGCCTTTTGGGTTGAAGAATGCAAGTCAGACATTCCAGCGTCTGACAGAGGAAGTGCTTCAAGACTGTTCATTTGCTAGAGTGTATATAGATGACATCATTATATATAGTCAATCTAGGGAGGAACACCGGGAGCATTTGGACATCGTTTTGTCTAAGCTGGAACATTATGGATTGGTAGTGAAACCAGAAAAGAGTAGGATTGGTTGCTCTCCCGTAAAATATCTTGGACACACCATTTCCAAGGATGGAATCAAGCCCTTGGAAGACAAGGTACAAGCAATCAAGGTTGTGCCAGAACCCAGAACTGTACGCCAGTTGCGTAGATTTTTGGGCATGATTAGCTACTATCGTCGGTTCATACCAGGTTTAGCTGGAATTTTGGGGTCGCTAACTCGACATTTAGTTCGTGAACGGAGCACGATCAAGAAGTCCTGGCCTATTAATTTTAGCCAAGACGACAAGGAAAAATTCCAGAGGGCCAAAGATCTGTTAAGCCAAATAACCACATTAGCACCTGTGGATTGGACTAAGCCGTTTGAGCTGGTCACAGATGCTTCTGATGTAGCCATAGGAGCAGTGTTACATCAACGGGAAAATGGTATAGTCAAGCCGATTGGATTCTATAGTCGGAAACTCCAAGATCGCGAGAAGCGATATGATACGCTTGGAAAGGAGTTACTAGCAGTTTATTCTGCAGTGTTGCATTTTGAGCACTACCTAGATGGACATCAGTTTATGATATTAACTGATCATAAACCGTTGTTGAGTATCCTTGGAAAAGCGAATAGGCTAAATTATTCTCGGCGGGTGAATTCACAAATAACCCGACTCGCAGAATTTGATTTTACCATTAGTCATATCTCAGGAAAAGATAATGTGGTGGCAGATACTCTCAGTACTTACTTTACTGCGGCTGGCTCCTTTTAGAGGATAAGCCGGCTCCATTGATATCCCGGAATAAACCTCTCCATGCCGGGCGGTTGGCAGCCATTTCGGAACATAAAGAGGGCCAATGACGCTCCCAGTGACGCGGACCATAAACATTGCGTAAACCTAGGAGTTCCATGTCCGATTTGATTGTTGCAAGCCATGTCTTCAGTTGTCCACCTCGGCGGCGGCGCCAGTTTGCACATTGACCTGGGTTCATCACCTGCCGTACCATTTCGTCTTCGGGTTTGCGTAGTACGTGCCCGAACCATTGAAGTCGACGATGTTGGATCCAGACGGATAGCTGCATGATGTCACCGCATTGGTGACGAACAGATGCGTTCGACACTCGGTCCATCCATTTTGTCTTTGTGATGTACCTAAGGCACCAATGGTCGAATACTTCGAGCTTTTTGGAGTCCTCAGAACGTAATGGCCAAGTCTCACAGCCATACAGTAGCACAGGGCGAACAGTAGCCTGGTAGACTCGGATTTTTGTTTTGAGGCTGATTTCACTTCTTCTCCAAAGTGAGTTCTTCAATTGTAAGAAAGCAAGTCTGGCACGGTCGATGCGTGTTCGGACTTCATTCTTTGCTTGACCAGTTGGAAGTATTTTTGAGCCAAGGTACGTAAAATCGTCGACTGTTTCGATTGGGCTGTCGTACACCGTGAGCTGCTCATCAGATGAAGATACACCGATGGCGAAGGCTTTCGTTTTGTCGGCATTGATTTCCAGACCAACGGCTGATGAAAACTGGGCCACTTGATCCAAAACGGTTTGCATGCTCCCAAAGCTGTCAGCAAGGAGAACAACATCGTCTGCTTAATCAACATCCGTTAGCCATAGGTTATTTGATACTTGAACGCCTCGGAACCCAGTTAGCGCGTTGCTCAGAATCCAGTCAACCGCATAATTGAACAATATGGGTGACAAGGGACATCCTTGTCGAACCCCTGTGTGCAGACTGAATTTATCCGATTCTTCTCCGTAAACACGTACTCTGGCTTTGGTGGCTGCATAGTAGGCCTTGATCAGATTGACGAGTTTTATGGGCATACCGTCGAGCAGCATGATGTTCCATAGGGAGTCGCGATCAACAGAGTCAAAAGCAGCTCGAAAGTCAATAAAACAAGCGACGGTTGGTTGTTGAATTTCGTTGCGATGTTCCAAAACTCGCCGTAATGTAAAGATCTGATCAACACAGCCTTTGCCTGGGCGGAATCCACCCTGATTGGGACGGGTACGGACATGCCGCTCATTACAGAAGCGGTTCAATAGAATCGACGCCAACAGCTTGGATGCGGTGTTGAGAAGACTGATACCACGGTAGTTTTCGCACTTTGATCTATCACCCTTTTTGGGAAACGGTAGCAGGATTGACATTCCGAAGTCTGACGGGCATGCTTCTGTTCCCAGATAGAAGAGAACAGTCGATGGATTGATGGCAGTAGTGCGCCTATACAGGCCTTGTAGATCTCTGCAGGAATTCCATCTTCACCGGGGGATTTCTTGCTCTTCATGCGCTGGATGGTCGTAGCGATCTCAACCTCAGTTGGGGAAGAGCAGTCCACATCGTAGCTGGGTGTAGATGTTGCAGGTGGTTGCGGTGGGGAGCGGCCACTGTATGGTCGGTTCAATAACTGCGAAAAATGTTCAACCCATCTTGCGATTTTGCCATTGACATCAGAAATCAAGTCTCCTGTTGCGCTGCGTAGAATTGTCTCTGCATTGCGCTTACCGGATGCTTTACGTATAAGACGGAAGAGACCCCCGAAATCACCGACGTTTGCAGCCGATTCCATGGCGGAAGCCATTTCATCCCAGTACTGCTTACGGTCAGCCCGAGCAGACCTCGTGGTTTCACGTCTCAGGTGGCGATAATTAGGCGCGTTATTCATCCGGGCATCTCTTGCTTTTTGTGACGCCCGCATCGTGCGTTCAGAGATCCAGTCTTTATGGTGACTTTTGATGGTTCCGAGCGTTTCAAGCGCAGCTTGCTGAGTAGAGAGTTTCAAGTTATTCCATTGATGCTCCACATTGGTTTTATCTACGGCATGAGTTCTACCGTCAGCGGCAGTCAACTTTGCAGTGATTGAGGCAGATAGCGCTGTACAACGGGATGGGTCCGTTAGGGCAGCAACATTCAGGCGTTTCGTAGGTTGACGGCGCCGTCGGTACTTGAGATGAAGCCTCAATTTGGCACGTACTAGAGTGTGGTCGGACCCTCCTCGGCTGCCAGTTTCAGCTCCCCGGTATGACCTGCAATCTTCGACAGAAGACATCCAACGCGACCGTACCAGAATGTAGTCGATCTGATTGGCTGTGTGACCATCGTTTGAATACCAGGTGAGCAAATGCTTCCGAGGGTGTTGGAAACGCGTATTGGTAACGCACATATGGTTGACTTCTGCAAAGCTGATAAGTCGTGCTCCGTTCTCGCAGCGCTCACCTAGACCAAACTTTCCCAGTATGTGTCTGGTGGATGAGTCAGAAGGTCCTGTTCGTGCGTTCCAGTCACCAGCAACAAACAGTATGTCGCCTCTGGAAATTCCGTTGATGGTCTCTTGCAATTGGTCGTAGAACTCATCTTTCACATCTGAATCAGCTGCGAGGGTTGGTGCGTAGACGGCTACGACTGTGATGTTAAAAGGTTTCCCTCTCAGTCGGACCGTTGCGATCCTCGGTGATACAGGATTCCAAGCCAGCATGGCTCTCTGCGCTGTAGGACCAAGTAAAATGGCTACACCGTGTTGTCCGGACCCGTCAACTGGTCCGCTGTGATGCATCAAGTATGTTGATTCCGCCGACGGTAATTTTATCTTCGTTGATCCCGTGCCGGGCAGTCGGACTTCAGACAGGCATGCAACTTCAATCTGGTAGTCATATAAAGATTTGGCCGTGATTGCTTGGCTGCCGATATCAAGCAATGTTCGAACATTCCAACACCCGAAATAAATAGGTGTTTTCGCGCTGATAAAACCAGATAGCTTTTCACTTGACACCCTAGCCTCTGGGGGAGCACAGGGCGCGTCGCTTGCCGGGGACGCCGTAGCATGAACGGTATTCATAGATTGTGACATTTTCATGGAGTTTCTTGGGAATTTGGTACAAGTGGTGTCCCCTCACCACTCGGCTTTTTGATCGAGGACGCACCTCTAGCCTTTGCACATCCAAGCGCAGTCTGCAAGGCAGCAGTAAATAGTATGGTTGCCGGTGGCTGTTGAGAGCTCATTCGCCATTCGGAAGTACGGGGTACTGTCCAGGAGTCCATGTAATCCTGTGGCTGTTGTCCCCTTTTGTGGCGGGGAACACACGCCGAGTCATGGTGCCGTCGTCGGGCTCATGTGGTATTTTATAGGAGATCCGATTGCCGGTCGGAAATCCACCACGCCCTGGTGACACCACCGCCATATCCCCGTTAGCCCATGTACGATCGGCCATCGAAACATGGTTGACACCGTCGTACCACGTTGAGGAGGGGATGGTCTTTACGACGGGCATCAGTTTATGATATTAACTGATCATAAACCGTTGTTGAGTATCCTTGGGAAAGCAAATAGGCTAAATTATTCTCGGCGGGTGAATTCACAAATAACCCGACTCGCAGAATTTGATTTTACCATTAGTCATATCTCAGGAAAAGATAATGTGGTGGCAGATACTCTCAGTAGACCAGATGTATCAGATGAAGATATGATTCGTTCAGAGTCACTCGTATGCTCTATTGTATCTTCTAATGATTTTGTCCAGCAATTGATGGAAGCACAAGGTCTTGATCCTTTAGTAGCTGTGTTGGAAAAGAATCCTGCATATACACGCAGGAAGATTGGAGATAAGTGGTTATTATGTGAAATCTCCAGGAGCCAACCTAGACCTTATGTACCGCTAGAATTAAGGTATAAGGTAATTCAGCAGCTACATGAATTCAGTCATCCTTCCATTAAGGCAACTATCAGGATGGTCACTGATAGATATGTATGGCCAAAGATGTCGAAAGACATAAGAGCCTGGGTAAGGACATGTGCCCGGTGTCAAACTTGTAAAGTTTGGCGTCATACCAAAACTGAAATTAAAACGATTGGTATACCAGCGGGTCGTTTCATGCATGTTCATATTGATATAGTAGAAATGCCTGAGATTTCCGGCCAAAAGTATTTACTCACGATGGTCGATCGGTTCAGTCGTCAGTTTGAGGTAGCAATCCTGAAGGACATGACAGCTCAAGAGGTCTTACTTATGTTCTTGCATAATTGGGTGTCGCGATATGGTGTACCGGTAAGGGTAACTACTGATCGTGGTAGTCAGTTTATGTCTGAACTGTTTATCAGATCATTGAATACAATGGGGATAGAAGTAAGACACACATGTGCTTATAATCCCAGAGCTAATGGGATGGTTGAGAGACTGCACAGGGAGCTGAAGGCTGCATTACGCTGCACCGGTGGATCCAGTTGGATACATGATTTGCCCATAGTTTTGTTGGCAATGCGAAACAGATACAGAGTTCAGTTAGGAACATCCATAGCAGAACTTGTTTATGGAGAGCCATTGAGGTTACCTGGAGATCTTCTAATAGAAGCTCCAAGTTGTCTCGATTGGGCCTCTAGTTCAGTAGATTGGTTTGTTGGAGCATTGAGAGATAAAATGAGTCGTTTAGCTCCAACCAAAACTAGAAGTCCAAAGTCTAAATGCTATGTATCTTCAGATTTAAAGCTGGCATCTCATGTATATATAACTAACGAAAACAGACAGAATTGTCTGACTCCATTCTATAAGGGGCCATTTAAAGTCAATCATATGACTGAGAAAAATGCATTTATAGAAGTAAATGGCACAGTAGAATGTGTAACACTGGATCGCTGCATTCCACAGTTTATTTGGACGGAGGAGGAGACTGAGGAACAGTATTCACCGAAGTACCCAGAAGTTGAGGCGAGATGTGACTCAGAAATTTGTGAGAAAAATGAAGAGTCGAATAAATATGGTAAAGAAGTAAAGATTAAAACCAAGACAACTGAGAATCAAGAACAATGCAATATGAATATGAAATCTGGTGAAGTACCAGCACAACTTGTTGAAACTAGGTCTGGAAGAGTCATCAAGAAACCGAAGAATGAAGACTACATCATGTATGGTTAATCATCTTAAACATGAGGGTGTATGTAGAGGTTAAATTAATTATTGGACACCAATTAACCTCTCATATAAAAATAAATCAATTTTTATTTTTGGACATTTGATGTTATCGCTGGTTTCGTAAAACAATATTGTAATTCAATCATGGATAATAGATTTGCACTATCAATTATGTAAAGATCCGATTGATCTTCATTTCAAAGTACGCAACGAGTACGTCTTTGTGTGGGCTGAGTGCTGAGTCGTACAATCCCCCCAGAGGCTTCAACATCATTCGTACTAACCAATGGATATAAGATACGATCTATTCTTTGTTGACTGGCTGATAATGACACTGGAAAAATGGTACAGAAATGTTGCCAGTCAACGAAAATTAGATTGTACCTCATTTCCAGTGGAAGGTATAAATGATGGTTGGAATTGTTTGATTAAAGGGCTTGAAATGCTTGCAGAAAATAGAAATTATAATCTAACTATGCTTACCAAAGTAGGTATATCACTTTGCATGATAATAAAAAAGTACTTTCCGGCAGCTAAAGAGTAGCTCATAAGCAAAGATTGGACATGGAGTATCTCTCGATTGCTGTTCTGATATATTGCGAATATGAATTAGAAGACAAGAAGCTTCAACTTCTGGCTAGACTGTGCGGTTTGTAAGTGTGCGAGTTAACTCGACAGGCACAAGTCCATGGCATAAAAGAGCTGTGACGCAGACGTTCAAATATATAGGCGCAAACGTGAATGAATGGCAAGGAATACTAGAGTTATTGCAAAGTTCCATTTTTCCATTAAAAGAAAATGATTCTACAGTGGCTTTGAGTACTCGATGAATTCTCAAAATGGGTGATAGGCGGTGGTCTAGAGTAAAGTGTATCCACTGTAGCGTAAATTTGTTCTGAAACGATCAGAGAGGAAGCATATAACTCTATCAGTATTAAACTTGCAGAATTTTATTTACACCCGACTGTCGTCGTTTCGTGTTTGACAAAAATTGCAACGCAACAGTAGGCGTGTAATCGCAGCTTAATTTCAAGCAATTGTTCGGATTGAGATGTGCTTTTATTTGACTAATTCGACCTAAACTTGTCGGTCGAAATTATGCGCGTGTATATTGGCAAATAATATTTGAGGTCAATAAGAACGGCTGTTTTTTAATTACTGTTAAAGACAAATGCGGCACCTAAAGTAACAATAGTAGTTTAGTTGCCTTAAATGTGCATGCTGGTGTCGCTTGAACATTCTTCCATGGTGTATGAGAAATAAAATACCCTTGCACGTGATGTACAGGTGAAGAGCATTCTTTTCTGATTGGATATGTCTGATTATTTCGATTTGAATTGTCTACGATAGTCATTAAACGTTATCTATTTTTGGAACAATGGTCCCGCATTCCTTCACCAAAAATATAGTTGGTATAGAGCGTAGTACCAGCTCCTACTTATGAGTCACCAGTAAGCATTAAATGAAAGTTTGCATGAGATCATGTCTTTTTTCAAGCTGTCTTTTGCATATACTTTTGATTATATCTGAGCTAATTAGTTACTAATTACGTAACACGTAATATTGCCTCCCCGCAACAACCAATAGGTAGCTTATATTTTTAATTGAATACACTGATTATTACTGCGAAATTAGATGAGTAATGTCTATCAAAGCCAAAGTATATGAATTTTCTAGAATAGCAGGTATTCAAAAATAGTTGTAATTCTGATTTTTGTTAACAAAATGGAATCGTGTTTGAATCAAGTACAGGCGTGGAATTTTGAAAACTATTGTGTTGGCTATATTTACAGGCTCGGTATGTATTATATAAAGTGAGTTGGCTTTGAAATCATATAACCGATGACTTTATATGAGGGTGACTCTATTATTGCATGAATAAACAATCATATCGGAGATTTTACCGTCTAATTGTCCCGAATGTCTTGACCAAATACATAGTGGGTTTAAGGCGTAATACCGGCTCCAACTGGTGAGTCACCAGTAGGCACGAAACGTATGTATGCATGGGATTAAAACTATCGTTCATACTGACTTTGGTTTATGTTTCTAGTCTCATTTCATCTACTAGGTTCAGTTTGATAGTTCACCAGTAGTGTTATTAAAAAATTATAATGTAAACAGTGTGCATTCTTTAGGACATTTTCAATTGAAAGATTTTTTTATTGAGTTTATTTTGATTGAAATTGGGCCTTTAAAGGGAAGCCATAAAGTTTTTTCAAGATTTTAGTGAATTTTTCAGTTTAAATAAGTTAAAGATTTCGTTTAATGAGAGAAGTGTATCCTCAAGCACTGGTATATTAAATTGGAGTGACAAATAAGTAGAATAAACATTACCGAAAACTGATTTCGTTATTAATAAAGTTCAGGAAAGAAGATAACCGTTTTAATTTAACTACAAATGCCTAAATGTAATGTAGGTGGTATTTTGTGGATAGTGGTTTATTTACTGATGCTATGATATTCCTACATATGCCAGGTAGCTGACGTCGAAAGAAATCGGGTTCGTGTGTCGGGCTCATAATCCGTCTCATATTCTAGCTGACGTCAGACTCCTTTTCCAGTGTCGCGATGTGAGAAGGTTAAGTCGAAGTATCATACTTGTATTATGAACAATGTTACAAAGTAAATTAGAATTCAATGTTAGTCAAAATTGACCGTGCACTAGACGGCAAAAAAATAAAATATTGTTAACACAAAGTTAATATCTAGGCACAAAAGCAGAAAGCCATAAATCACTATAAATAAATACAGTGTAGGGGTATTTTGCGGGGTTGTTTTCTAGTTCGTGATTTTTTACCCCTACTACATATCAATGGTGGCCATTATTACTACCCGTGCACCCAATCAGTCTCTGATCCCTTTCGGATGGTTGATATGAGAAGACTGAAGAAAGGTTTCATAGATATATTCCACACAATGTAGCATATATAAATATAATTCACTGTTAATCCGAATTGAATGAGTTGGTTGGCAATAATACAGATTTTAATGCAAAAGTATGTTTTAAATACCGTTCACAATTAAACTAAATTGCCCGTCTTCTAGACGGACAAAAATAAAAGTGATTTATGTCTATAAAGTGAAATGTTTAGCACAAATGTCTGGATTGGAGTGAATATAGTCAAATGATTGAAAATACATGATAATATGAACATAGTAAAATGATTTATGTTTATAAAGAAAATGTTTTACATACAATTGGTTATTCTTACACAAATGTCTGGATTGTAATGAGTAGTCAAACGATAAAAGATACATGATAATATGAGTCTAGTAAAATTATTTATGTTTATAAAGGAACATGTTTTGAGTAAACCGTTTAACGACTTTTATGACAAACACTCAAAGAATACATGATGATGTTAATGGAGTTAACATTGAAAGTTATCACTAAAATTGACCATGGAAACCGTTTAAAATTTAAATGACAAACAACTCACAAATGTATAGTTCCTTGCTTTCTTTAGTAAACAATCAATCATTTTCATAGTAATGAATAATATAATAAAGTGAGATAAATTCACTGTGACACAATAGTCCACCGCGTGATCCTCTCGGATCGCGCGCGGTTCTGTCTATTTTATAAAACACTATTAATTACAAATAAAATTGCAGTTCAAGAAATATCGATTAAAACTGCTTGAGACTAAAAGAGATTGTTCCTAAAATCACAGCTAAGAGAAATATTGTTTAAGGACAGAGTTAGAATATTTGACCTTAAAGAGCACAGCGTTTGTAAAAATTGACCTTCGTTGGGTTGTAACACGGAGCCGCGTGTTACAACATAGTGCCTTAGCAGTATAGTTTAGAGTTACTGATATATGATGAAGAGCACACAAAATATAAATACTGGTTTTGACAGCTAAAACACAGTAATCCACTGTATGCTACCGGCGTGTTACACGCGGGAGTGTGTTGTTTTTAAACAACACCCTATTAATTACAAATAAAATTGTGTAAACGCCCCGGCTTCAAGTCAATGCCGTACGACGTTACAAACTCGGTTAAGGTGCTCTGAATAGAGATTAGTTACTGATATGGGGGCCCTTAAGAGGGCCTGGTAATGCGTTCGCCTGAACTCTTCAGAGTTGAAGATGTCCTAGAGCCTTGGTCCGTGGTTGAGCTGTGATCGCGTTGTGGATGGTGTCCTGCAGGTCCTGCATTCAATTGGCTCGTCTCTCCGGTATCCCGCAACAAGATGAGTCACGGATGTAGTTAGTTGTTGGTGAAACTATCAAATCACCAGCGTAGGTATTGACAACCGACAGAACGCACACGCGTGAAGCAGGTAGAATGCAAATGCCACAACTGACTTGCATGGTATATTACCGTGCTTAAATAGCATGCAATATGTGTACTTGCATACTATTGGTTAAACGTGGTTAAACGTGGTTAACGGCAATTTTGCTTTTTTCTCATTGGTGCAACGTAAATAAATTTGAATTTAATTTACGCAATATGTCGGCGAATGATTTGTGTCATTACAACACTTTCCTCTCTGAAAAAAAAATTCCTCTCTGCGAGGCTAGATAAGAAATGCATGACAGAGTTCGAACCAAGTTAAGCAAAAATATGATGAACCAGAAGTGCTGGGCTTAAATATGCTTGTTGGTTGCTTCAACAATGATATGATGCCAGGTAACCACTAGGAATTGCTACAAAAATTGTTAGCTCTAGTGGACGGTCATAGCACGTGAGGCAAAATAGAGCAGTGTAAGTTTTTGGAGCCGCAGCGTGAAGATTTCGAGGTAAATCGACTCTGAATTTGCCAGGTTAAAGTTAAAACCTAAGCAGGTTGGATCGTTATCAATGTGTTTGTATACGACCAAATGAGCTAGAGTGCTCGACGTTGTGGTCATGACATTTGTAGAGTGGTCTTTGTGAAATAGATAAAGTTGAGATATGCATTGAAAGTGGCCTGTACCATGATATGTAGCTGATCACTACTTAGTGTTGCTACACAAAAGCGTTAGCTCTAAGTAGCTGGTCATACCAAAATAGGCAGTGTAATGTCATGTGTGAGAAATACATTATAATGTAAATGTATATACATTAAAATCAAAGGTAACTGCATAAAAAAATATGTACACGAACATTGCCTCAGAGATGGCAAAATACCAAAGACCTGTTCAAAAATGCTACACAATTGTTAGCTAAGAACAGCTGGTTATGCCACGTGAGACAAATACTAAAAATAACGAAAGGTTAAAAAAAATTTATAGTTAATGTTAATGTTTAAAAAAATTAATTACGCGTTATACAAAGCAGGTTATTGAGATTGTGGGCAGACGGAGCCTGAGACGTGTGTAGAAGGTTGAACGCTCTCAGGATCAGGTGGTTCGATAAACGGTTTCAACCTGTCTATGCTTACTGATGTCGGTGTAGCGCCTTGCATAATGATGAAGTATTTTGGCTGTCTGAGTAAAATCGGGTAAGGACCGCGATACTTGGGTTGTAGTGGTGCAACAGCATTATTGTTGCGAACGAGTACTCTCTTGCAGCTGTGGAGCTGTGGGTGAACGAAGACTGGACGAGGCGTGTGTCTCGGCTGCTGTTCGGACATGTTACCGAAATGAAGTCGAAGGCGGGTAGCTTCGTTTTGTGGGTCATCTTGTGCCGGTAGTAGACGTGGGAGCTGACTAGGCAGGCGTAGATCCATGCCATACAAGAGTTGTGACGCAGACGTTTTAATGGATTCTCGAGTACGAGAACGCATGGCCAGCAGAACTAAAGGTAGTGCATCGACCCAGTTGCCATTAATGGACGAGGATGCTAAAGCTGCTTTGAGTTCCCTATGCATTCTCTCTACCATGCCATTAGCTTGGGGATGGTAGGCAGTCGTCTGGCGTAAGATGCATCCCATGTACCGCAAGGTGGTTTTGAAACGATCAGATGAGAAGCAAGTGCCTCTGTTCGTGGTGACCTCATTGGGAACACCGTAATTGGATATCCATGCAGAGATAAAACCGTTAGTTACTTCGTCTGCAGAAATGGTGCCAAGAGGTAATGCCGCAGGCCACCGTGTAAATCTATCGATCATAGTTAGAAGGTAGCTGAAACCTTGAACCTTTGTCAGATGAACTATGTCGATGTGGACGATGGCTAGGCGAGAAGTAGATCGAAAATGTTGCAACTTAGAACGAGTGTGTCGTGTGATCTTGTTTTTCTGACAAATTGCACACTCTGAGACGCATCGTTTAACATTCTGCCTAAGTCTGTGACCCCAGAAACGATCTGTAAGAAGTCGGACAGTCGCTTGGCTTCCTGGGTGAGAAATTGAGTGAATTGAATCGAAAACTTTTCTCTGAAGGCTGGTCGGCAGAACTGGCTTGTTGGGCTGCGTACCCGTGAAGTAAGCAATTGGCAAGCCTTCCCACAGACGGCATATGAACTTGGTTGGGTGACGGGCTATTGATCCTTGAATGTGAATGTCACCGCGTTGTTCAGTTCGCAGGAGAGTTGGCGTTAGTGCAGGTTCACTGAGTGCCACGGGGTTGACAGTGAATGGGGACGGCGAAGGTGGTTGTAGAGAGACGTCTGGCCTGGGCAGGGCATCTGCAATGAAGTTCTGTTTGCCCTTGACGTGAAAGACGTCAAATTGCTATTCGCTTAGACGAGAAAGCTGTCTTTCCACTCTGGCAGGGTACTTGGCGATAGATGAAGTTGCGTTTCGAAGTGCGCTAACTAGTGGTGCATGATCTGTGAAAACAACAAATCTGCTACTACCAATGATGCTGATAAAATGGCGCACTGCGTCGTGGATGGCGAGAAGTTCTCGGCCGAAAGTGTCGTACCTCGTTTCTACTGGTTGGAGAGTACGCGAGTAGAAACTGATAGGCTTCCGAACTCCGTCGATCTCTTGTTCCAAAGTGGCTCCAATAGCGAATTCAGAAGCATCTGTCGTGAGTAGAAATGGCTTTTCGAAATCTGGATGCGTTAGCATTGTGGCATTTGCTAACGAGTTGATGGCAAGTCGAAGTAATTCCTCGTCTTCGGATGACCAAGCAATGATGGAATTCTTGCTAAGTCCTTTTCGGTTCCGCAGGTGCCTGCACAAAGGATAAAGTTGTTTTGAAAGGCCTGGAAGGAACTTGCGATAATAGTTTAGTACTCCCAGGATTTTCTGCAAATCGCTCAAAGTCCTTGGTGACTTGATATTCTTGATTGAATTCGTCTTTGACGGCAACGGTTGAATACCTTGGGCCGTGATACGATGCCCTAAGAAGTCGACGGATGAAGTTGCAATCTGCGTCTTGTCACAGCTGATCTTGAGTCCGTGGTTGGATAAGCGTGAGAGGACATTTCGTAGATGTTTCGCATGAGATTCTAGATCTGGACTGAATACCATAATGTCATCTAGATATGACATACATTAAGCAGAGTCGTCGCGAATTATGTTGTCTATGAATCTTTGAAATGTCTGAGTAGCACACTTGAGTCCAAAATGCATGTAAAGATACACAAAAAGGCCAAATGGAGTGATGACTACAGTTTTCTCGATATCTTCTGGTGCTACCGGTATGTGATGGTACGCTTGTCTGAGGTCAATCACTGAGAAGAAATTGCTGCCGTTGAGTTTTTCAAGTAAAGTGTTGATATTTGGAATAGGATATGCATCAGATTTTGTCACTGAATTTAGCTTACGGTAGTCTCCACAGGCTCTGTACGATCCGTTTGATTTTGAGACTAAGTGCAGTGGTGACGCCCATGAACTTTTCGATGGTCTGATGATTCCCTCTTCCAAAAGCCTTGAGAATTCTTCTTGGGCAGCTTTCAGCTTAGCAGGAGCCAGTGGTCGCTTCTTGAGTGCAATAGGTTGTCCTTCTGTGACGATATGATGCATCGTGTTGGAGACTCGTAGCTCTGACTTGTTAAGATCGAAAAGCGATTTGTATTTTCAAAGAGCTGCTGATATCTCTGCTGAATGATGCACTGGGGTTGGCTGAATGACCTGTAACTCCAAACGCTCGGAGGCAAGTGTCCAAAAGCTTTGTTCAAGTCCGGTGGAGGGGTCGATGATCTTTTGATTGGCAAGATCAACAATGAGCCGAAATTTTAGAAGGAAATCAAGGCCTATTATATTATGTGAGACCTTGGCAATGATGAAGTTGTGGGAAAATTCACGTCGTAGACCTATGTTGAGTGTGCGGTATTGGCAGCCATAAGTTGGTATGGGCTCGCCTGTAGCTGTTGCGAGAAGAACGCCTAGCGACATCTCGGCCATTGAATCACCTTTGAGAACTGAGACTGCCGCACCTGTGTCTACGATGTACTCTTCGCCAGTTTTGAAATCAAGAAGGTGCAGAAGTTCGTTTGGCTGTTTGGCCGGGTCATGCAAACAAGTAGGCTGGTGATTGCGACCGGCATTGTCTGTTTGGTTCTCTATGTGAAAAATTCGGCGTGGACGAAAAGAGTCGACAGGGATGTCGGATTGTAGTTGGCTTCTTCCCTGTAGCGCCGTTGATGCCGTTGATGTGCAGAAAGTACGGTCTTCTACTTCCTGCGCCAGACGTTTCCCGATGCTGATGCACCCTTGTGCCTGCGGTCTGTTGTCCTCTCCGTCAGCTGTGGAAATTGACACTCATTCGGAAATTCTTCGGAACGACAAAGACAAACTTGGCAAGCATAAAAAACTTCTGGTGGTTATAACACCAGTTCTTTGGAGCATATTTATTAAAGGATTGCGGAGATCTCGATCGCCGCCTACCATTATAATTTGACTTGGAAACGAATTTTGGTCGAGCATTCACTTGATTTATCTCCGATTTGGTAATGGCCAATCCTTCTAGAACTTTGGCCATGTTCGCCACTGTTCTCTCTAAAGAGGAGATTCTATCATCTTGCGGGGGTGAAGAAAAGGATGATGGATTCACTTTGGGTTCCAAAACCCTATATTCTAACTCACATCTCTCAGATAAGTCATCTATAGAGAGAGTGTTGGGGAGCTGTCTGGCAAAGAGTTTTAATGTTTGGGGAAGATTGTTAATCATACTGTGACAGGAAGTTATACCAACGTTTCCGTAATTCCCTCAGTATTTCTATGGGGCCAAGATTTGGCATATCTAACTGCGCATATTTGTTTATTATCTGCTCAGTTTCCGTGGGTCCAAGCAAGGATTCTACCTCGTTTTGTAGGCCCAAAATGGGATTAGGTAGCTTCCTAATGGCCTCAAGCTTAGGATAAATCCGTCGCTGCAATTCAGAAGGTAGTTTAGCAAAAACCTTCGACAGTTTTTGATGACTGTCATAATCAGGAAACGGGGAGAAAGCGGAGTCTACGCGCATAAAGAATAGCTCACTATCTCCATCCCAAACAGGAACATCAATATCTAAAATTGGACCTGACATTTTAACAATCTTACGGGATCTTAAAAGCATAAATTTATAAGCAATATGAAAATGTATAAATAAACTTTAACGAAACGCTTACCCAAAAACAGGCTTCCACAGTTGAATTGCTTCCAAAAATCCGTAATTGAGTTTGACGAGTACGTACGGTGCCGTTTCGTACGTAGGAAAGTTAAACAGAGGCCCCGTTGGCCTTTGATGACAATGTATTATAATTATCCCCACAAATCCACGAATATATACCCAACAGATTTCCCAGAAAACCACGATCAGGGTAAAGAAAACACAAATGTCAATCTATTTATCCCAAATAGATGAAAAAGGAAGTCAATTTTATTTATACCAAAAAAATCAGAACAATAATCAATATCCTGGCGCGGTCGCCAATTTTGTAAACGCCCCGGCTTCAAGTAAATGCCGTACGACGTTACAAACTCGGTTAAGGTGCTCTGAATAGAGATTAGTTACTGATATGGGGGCCCTTAAGAGGGCCTGGTAATGCGTTCGCTTGAAGTCTTCAGAGTTGAAGATGTCCTAGAGCCTTGGGTGGACTCTGGTTGAGTTGTCGCTCCCGTGGTTGAGCTGTAATCGCGTTGTGGATGGTGTCCTGCAGGTCCTGCACTCAATTGGCTCGTCTCTCCGGTATCCCGCAACAAGATGAGTCACGGATGTAGTTAGTTGTTGGTGAAACTATCAAATCACCAGCGTAGGTATTGACAGCCGACAGAACGTACACGTATTGACAGCCGACAGAACGCACACGCGTGAAGCAGGTAGAAGGCAAATGCCACAACTGACTTGCATGGTAAATTACCGTGCTTAAATAGCATGCAATATGTGTACTTGCATACTATTGGTTAAACGTGGTTAAGCGTGGTTAAACGGCAATTTTGCTTTTTTCTCATTGGTGCAACGTAAATAAATTTGAATTTAATTTACGCAATAAGTCGGCGATTGATTTGTGTCGTTACAATTGCAACACAAGAAATCTAAACTAAAATTGCTTGAAACTAATAGAGATTGTTTCTAAAATCAAAATTAGGATAAAGATTGTCTAAAACCGGAATAAGTATTCGGACCCCGAGTTGAATCAGATCTGTCGAAATTGATACTCGTTGGGTTGTAACGCGGAGCCGCGCGTTACAGTTTAATAACAAGTTTAAAAAGATTAAAAAATAATTCTATATATTTTTGATATTAATGTATATTTTATTATACATCCTATAATTTTGTAGATTTGAAACAGATATTATCCTCTATTTAAAATAAATTCCAAATGCGTTAGATTTCGCATCTATATAAGCACGATTCTATTACCTCGCAGCACACATTATGTTATGCGCGCTACGTGTGATTTCTGTAAATTTCTTTACGCGCTTATTATCTACGACGACTGTTCTGCTTAAGTCACTAATTTTGGCTTATCTTCAGTCACGCCAATCTTCTCGTTGCTGTGCGTCCAGTCATAAATAATCGATTATCTATTAATCGGATTTCTACATGTGCGAATCAACTCGGTGTTGCCGCCGACCTTCAAAAAGGCAAGTTCAGGCCTTTGAACAGCATATAACGCATTCTTCTTCCACAATACTACTAATTCAGGTGCGTCCACTCAGAAGGATTTCTGGACACACACGCTTCAAAAATTCATAAACTCTCACGTTAATTGCCGGTGAATGCTTTCCTGGCCCTGTTAAGGACCACCCACAATATCTGCTCTCTTCTGTAGAGAACCTTAGGTCACTAACATAAGGGGTTCTCTTGGATGCCAGGCCCGGAAAATCCATATATGCGGAATGATCATCTATCTTGGAACACTTAAGTTCCTCTGAACTATCTCTTAAGCTACAATCCTTAAGTCCACTAGCCAACTGCTCTGTATCCTCAGTATTTAATAAACCAGACATGATATTATTAAATTACTTGTAATTTATATATTATATTAATTAAGTAAGCTTACCCGGATACGCTGATGTCCACAAATTACTGAACTGGAATGATAGAGACCTTAAAACAAGTATTAACTTAAAATACCCAAAGCAAATTTGTGGTCCTTTTCGCTGATAATTAAAAACAACAAAATGACGAGAAGATTACAAAGTTTTATTCACAAAGATCGGAGATGGAACCACGCAGTGTCCCGCTTATGCAATTCAGAAACTCAGATCAAAACTCTCTCATTTTCTTCCACAAGACAAGTCCAAAACTTCGACAATATGAACAAAAGAACTTCCAAAAAATTTTACAATATTTTTCAAAAATTAAAATATTGTTTTACGAAACCAGCGATAACATCAAATGTCCAAAAATAAAAATTGATTTATTTTTATATGAGAGATTAATTTCTGTTCGATAATTAATTTAACCTCTACATACTCTCTCATGTTTAAGATTATTAACCATACATGATGTAGTCTTCATTCTTCGGTTTCTTGATGACTCTTCCAGACCGAGTTTCAACAAGTTGTGCTGGTACTTCACCAGATTTTCTATTCATATTGCATTGTTCTTGATTCTCAGTTGTCTTGCTTTTAATATTTACTTCTTTACCATATTTATTCAACTCTTCATTTTTCTCACCGATTTCTGAGTCACATCTCGCCTCAACTTTTGGGTACTTCGGCGAATACTGTTCCTCAGTCTCCTCCTCCGTCAAAATAAACTGTGAAATACAGCGATCCAGTGTTACACATTCTACAGTGCCATTTACTTCTATAAATGCATTTTTCTCAGTCATGTGATTGACTTTATATGGCCCCTTATAGAATCGAGTCAGACAATTCTGTCTGTTTTCGTTAATTATGTATACTCGCGATGCCAGCTTTAAATCTGAAGATACATAGCATTTGGACATTGGACTTCTAGTTTTGTTTGGAGCTAAACGACTCATTTTATCTCTCAATGCTCCAACAAACCAATCTACTGAACTAGAGTCCCAATCGAGACAACTTGGAGCTTCTATTAGAATATCTCCAGGTAGCCTCAGTGGCTCTCCATAAACAAGTTCTGCTATGGATGTTCCTAACTGAACTCTGTATCTGTTTCGCATTGCCAACAAAACTACGGGCAAATCATGTATCCAACTGGATCCACCGGTGCAGCGTAATGCAGCCTTCCTGCGGCAGGATAGCTCAGTGGTTAGAGCACCAGATTCCGAAGCAGACGTGCCCAGGTTCGTATCCTGTCTGTGGCGAATTCTGGCCAGTACTTGATGAGTTCCCAATAAGGACGAAACCGGTCTACTGGATGAATTGCCTTTTCTACACTATACAATTCTTAGTTTATACTGACATATTTAAGTAATTAATGGGTCAGGTGTTTATATCAAGACCGCAACCTTGATTATAATAATAATCTGATAAACAGTTCAGACATAAACTGACTACCACGATCAGTAGTTACCCATACCGGTACACCATATCGCGACACCCAATTATGCAAGAACATAAGTAAGACCTCTTGAGCTGTCATGTCCTTCAGGATTGCTACCTCAAACTGACGACTGAACCGATCGACCATCGTGAGTAAATACTTTTGGCCGGAAATCTCAGGCATTTCTACTATATCAATATGAACATGCATGAACCGACCCGCTGGTATACCAATCGTTTTAATTTCAGTTTTGGTATGACGCCAAACTTTACAAGTTTGACACCGGGCACATGTCCTTACCCAGGCTCTTATGTCTTTCGACATCTTTGGCCATACATAACTATCAGTGACCATTCTGATAGTTGCCTTAATGGAAGGATGACTGAATTCATGTAGCTGCTGAATTACCTTATACCTTAATTCTAGCGGTACATAAGGTCTAGGTTGGCTCCTGGAGATTTCACATAATAACCACTTATCTCCAATCTTCCTGCGTGTATATACAGGATTCTTTTCCAACACAGCTACTAAAGGATCAGAACCTTGTGCTTCCATCAATTGCTGGACAAAATCATTAGAAGATACAATAGAGCATACGAGTGACTCTGAACGAATCATATCTTCATCTGATACAACTGGTCTACTGAGAGTGTCTGTCACCACATTATCTTTTCCTGAGATATGACTAATGGTAAAATCAAATTCTGCGGTCGGGAGGACTCACCCGCCGAGAATAATTTAGCCTGTTTGCTTTCCCAAGGATACTCAACAACGGTTTATGATCAGTTAATATCATAAACTGATGTCCATCTAGGTAGTGCTCAAAATGCAACACTGCTGAATAATCTGCTAATAACTCATTTCCAAGCGTATCATATCGCTTCTCGCGATTTTGTAGTTTCAAACTATAGAATCCAATCGGCTTGACTATGCCATTTTCCCGTTGATGTAACACTGCTCCTATGGCTACATCAGAAGCATCTGTGACAAGCTCAAACGGCTTAGTCCAATCCACAGGTGCTAATGTGGTTATTTGGCTTAACAGATCTTTGGCCCTCTGGAATTTTTCCTTGTCGTCTTGGCTAAAATTAATAGGCCAGGACTTCTTGATTGTGCTTCGTTCACGAACTAAATGTCGAGTTAGCGACCCCAAAATTCCAGCTAAACCTGGTATGAACCGACGATAGTAGCTAATCATGCCCAAAAATCTACGCAACTGGCGTACAGTTCTAGGTTCTGGCACATCCTTGATTGCTTGTACCTTGTCTTCCAAGGGCTTGATTCCATCCTTGGAAATGGTGTGTCCAAGATATTTTACGGTAGAGCAACCAATCCTACTCTTTTCTGGTTTCACTACCAATCCATAATGTTCCAGCTTAGACAAAACAATGTCCAAATGCTCCCGGTGTTCCTCCCTAGATTGACTATATATAATGATGTCATCTATATACACTCTAGCAAATGAACAGTCTTGAAGAACTTCCTCTGTCAGACGCTGGAATGTCTGACTTGCATTCTTCAACCCAAAAGGCATACATAAGAATTCATGCGATCCTCCTCCAGGGAATCGCACTGCTGTGAGCGGTATAGACTCTGCTTACATAGGTACTTGATAGTACGCTTTCAGCAGATCTAACGTTGTATATACCTCATACCCCATTATATCCCTGAGCAAAGTACTCTGGTTCGGTAGAGGATACGAATCGCCTTTCGTTACCGAATTCAATAGACGATAGTTACCACAAACCCTCCATTGACCTGGTTCAGGTTTGGGAACAACCACTATTGGAGATGCAAAGTTGGAATTTGAACGCCTACAAATTCCTTCTTCTCTCAACCGCTTAAATTCTTCAATAGCAACCTGCTGCTTGTGTTGTGCTAACGGTTGAGACTTCGGCGAACAAGGTAGTGGCTCCACCAACTCGATTTGGTGTTCTATGCCTGTCTTTAAACCCTTGCGCTTAGCATTGAATGGCAGAAACACGGCCAGGTGTTTCTCGATGACATCCGCCAAGTCATCGGTGACGACGGGTTTGGGTAGTCTCACTGACCTAACTACTGAGGTCCCAGTCTCAGCATAAGTCACTATCCCAGTACTTTGTCCAATGGTCCTAGATTTTGGATCTAAAGCGAGATTAAAATGGATCAAAAAGTCCATCTCAATGATGTTATCCTTTATATCGGCGACCAGAAAATTTCACGTAAATGGAGATTTCTGCCCCAATGTCACTGACAATTCTTTAACTCCCTTAACCTATATTGGACTTCCATTAGCAGCCCATAGTTGGTAATCGAATGTGGGGCTATCAATTTCCACCACATCAGATCGAACTATGCTCACCTCTGCACCCGTGTCTATTAAGAAATTTAGGCCGCTAAGTTCATCAGTTATAACGAACTTATTGTTGCTATAACCAGCAACCTCTTTAAGATTACCTGCCAGCCGAAATCTAACAGATTTACGGACTGTATTACCGCGCGTCTCTTCCATCGAAGCTTCCGAACCTAACTTCGATGATTTTAGTATGCCACGAATATGCATACCTTGGAGCCTTGCATTCGCAACCCCCCCTACGGCTCCTATTAGCGGGGGCTCCATTAGTTTTGCGGCAGCTTCGACCAGGCTATAGGAAGACTACTTCCTTTCCATCGGGGACCACAAAACTTTGGAAACGTGCATCCCCCTCCTGACATTTTCCAAACTCGGCGTATTTACGATGCGGTATGTACCACTCGCGTGGTCTTTGTACACTCTCACGCGATTCGTCTCTCCAATGCTTGGAATTTGAACGTTGACTCCGAGAATTTACCCTACTTCTGTTGGAAGTTTCCTTATTGCTTTTTATCCAACCCACATCCCTGCGGAGGGTACTTAATTCATTCTCTATGGTCAGGAGTCTCTCTGAGAGATGTCTGAGTTGCTGCTCCAGGCGTGAATCTGCGGTTACTGCATACACCTTAGGTTCCACCTGACGATACACTTTGTCCAACCCTTTGAGCTTCTTGGGCCACTCTAGTTCCAATGTATCATATACATCCAAGTTGGCTCTTAGTCTAGCAGGAAATTATGCTACAAATATACTATTTATAACTTCGTCAGATATATCAAGCCCGATGGATTTTGAAATTGGTCTGTCATAAAATTCAGATGGAAGTAGATTTCCCATCTTTTCCTGACGTAATAAGTCAGTCATCCGTTCAATCCTCTCGGGTTGATATCGTCCATGGAGTTCTTCTACTAGAAGCTCAAATGCATTTTCTGGTTCGTTCTCAGTAACAAATTTCCTGAGTCTAAACAGATTCTTTTTTAATGGCTCAGGTAAGCACCACCAGGCCGAGGCAAACCTTTCTATAGGGTCGGTCATCCGTTTTAGTTTAAAATAAAATTTTGCTTCTTCGACCCATTCATAATGGTTGTCTGGTCTGTACATGGTGAGCTTAACATGGCTATCCATAGAATTGCGGTAAAAACGATCATCTACAGCATATCTTTCCGCATAAAGGATCCTGGCGCGGTCGCCATTTTTTGTAGAGGCCCTTAGGTCACTACCATAAGGGGTCTCTTGGATGCCAGGCCCGGATAATCCATATATGCGGAATGATCATCTATCTTGGAGCACTTAAGTTCCTCTGAACTATCTCTTAAGCTACAATCCTTAAGTCCGCTAGCCAACTGCTCTGTATCCTCATTATTTAATAAACCAGACATTATATTATTAAATTACATGTAATTTATATATTACATTAATTGAGCAAGCTTACCCGGATACGCTGATGTCCACAAATTACTGAACTGGAATGATTGAGACCTTAAAACAAGTATTAACTGAAAATACCCAAAGCAAATTTGTGGTCCTTTTCGCTGATAATTAAAACCAACAAAATGACGAGAAGATTACAAAGTTTTATTCACAAAGGATCGGAGATGGAACCACGCAGTGTCCCGCTTATGCAATTCAGAAACTCAGATCAAAAACTCTCTCATTTTCTTCCACAAGACAAGTCCAAAACTTCGACAATATGAACAAAAGAACTTTCAAAAAATTTTACAATATTTTTCAAAAATTACAATATTGTTTTACGAAACCAGCGATAACATCAAATGTCCAAAAATAAAAATTGATTTATTTTTATATGAGAGGTTAATTTCTGTCCGATAATTAATTTAACCTCTACACTTCTTTTCCTTATTCGTCTTCTTAGCAACGTCGCACGGGATTTACTTTTAGCCAGGGCGATACAAATTCATAGTATTCTTTCCATATGCAACAATAAAAAAATTTATCAGATACAAGAACCGCTTCTTTCTCATGAATATCTCTTTATATATAAATTGAAACATGTAAACATGGAGATAGTGTGAATTGAGGGAAACAACCAATCAATTGCGTGCATCACCTCCAGTTCAAAATCAATGCCTGAATATGCTTCTTCTGCTTGAAAAAATCTGGCTGCAATTTGTTTATCGATATATCTTCGTACATGGCTAACTACATTCTTTTATTTCATTTAGGAATTATCTTAAATGCTACGTCTGGAGAACATACGTGTGAGGTCTCAACGAGGTGTTGCACAATTGCAGACGTGTATTAACCATTAAATTTAAAACAGGTGTTTGAGTTGCAATGTTCCCTCCTTCTAATAATTAACCGTCTGGTCGATTGGCCTACGTAAGTTGATTTAATACCGAACGATATTGATATACGAATACAAGTATTGATTATAAAAATGGGTTCAAAGCTACTTTATTTGACCAGGCTTCACATTTGTAACCGTCCAAATGCGCAGAACAGCATACATTGACAACGTTTTAATGCGCTTAAAGATATCAGAAGAAATGCAGACAAATTCTACGTGCTAATAAAGGCAAGTGCGTTGTTATAATGGACAAATTTGACCTCCTACAAAAAATGGAAGGACAATACAAAATTCACATGTCTTGACGATAAATAAAATGAAATACGCAAAATGGAGCGCAAAGAAATAAATGAAATTAATATCTTCAAAGATGACGGTTTTATTGATGAGGTCACTGCACAGAAGCTCAAGCCAGTTGGATCATCTACACCAATAATGTACGGATTACCAATAACACACAAAAGAAGTTTGTTATATGAGGCCAAAATTAACAATGGTCAATTCTCCATTTCATGCATTGGCTAAATGGTTAGTTTGTAAACTGAAAACATTGCGCAAATTACTAGCTAATTATTCTGTTGCTGATTCTTTTGAGTTTTTAAAACAAAATTCAATATATAAATGTTAAAAACAAGATTATGGTATCTTTTGATGCTACGTCTTTGTTTACAAATGTTCCAATAGACGAAAACATTGACATTATAGTCCAAGCGGTAGAACAAGACATATTGCCATCGCGGATGCCAGTTAATAATTTACACAAGCTTACCTTATTATGCACGTAAGATGCACGGTTTCGTCTTAATTGACGCATCTATAAACAAACCGATGGTGTGGCAATGGGGAGCCCACTTTCTCCAGTGTTGGCAATAATATTTTATGGCATCTAGACAACACATCATTAAGGAGTGACATAAGCAAATGTGCTGAATATAAACGGTACGTGGGAGGTATTTTCCTTGTCTGTAAGAACAGGTCGCAATCACGTAAATTGCTTCAAAGCCCATAATTATACCGGTTTCATGTCAGAGCACGAGAAAGATGATTTAATGCCGCTAAACTACGAGTTTTAATTAAGGTAACACACTTGTCTTTACCAGCAATCAAAGAGAAACAGCCGTTACGGACATTGCATATTAGATGTTGCTCACCAATTAACAAATTAGTTCAAATATGAACAGAAGGAAAAAGCAGAGACAGCATGAATTGCACGTATTATCTCGTGAACATTCGTTTCGTGATGGTTGGCGAGTCAAATATTATTTTTCAATATCCATGCGCAAGGTGAGGACAAACTTATGTTGGCCGATCGACCCGGCGGTTATTACTAGAATGAGAGAACATTGCAACTTAAACGCCTGTTTTAAATCAAATGGTGAATTCACGTCTGCGATTGCGTAACACATCGTTTAAACACCACACGAATTTTCTCCAAACGTAGCATTTAACATAATTAATAAATGCAATAAAAGAAGGTAGTTAGCCAAATATGAAGATTTACGGATAAACAAATTGAAGCCGGAGTTTTGCAAGCAGAAGAAGCATCTTCAGGCATTAAGCTTGAACTGGAGGTGATGAATCAAATTGATTGGCTTTTCCTTCACTTCACACTCTCTCCATGTTTACTTCTTTCTATCTTGTTTTTCCTTTCAATCTATATATAAATATATATTAATTTGTAAATAATTGAGAGGAAAATATGAAAGAAGCAGTTCTTGTATCTGCTCAAATTTCATTTTATTTTTGCCCATGGTGAAGGTACTATGAATTTTAGCAAGGTTCGCGTTCCAAAAGAATTTAATTTAATAAAATAAACAACTTTAAACAAATATGCACAACCCTTTCGGTTTCTAAGGCACTCCGGTCCAAACATATGTATCAAAACAGAATCTTACTGTTATGTATTTAATTGAATGATGTCCTGATAACCACGTAATCTGATGACCGATATCGATCAAGGCCAGGTTGTATGGAGTGGCTGGATTAACAGGTGTTCAGAAATAGTTGTAATTCTCAATTTTGTTGAACTTTAGCATACATTGAAATACATTGTGTTTGTATCATGTACCGACTCTGCAACCATGGTGTTGATACTATGCACCTTTTCAGCAACCATAACGTTGGCATCAGGCACTGGCTCAATAGTCATAGTGTTAGTACCCTTTATTGGCTTCGTATATATTATGTATAGTGAGTTGTATTTGAAGTCGCATTGTCGAAGATTTTATAGAAATTCAGCTTCACTACTGCTGGCTTACACATTCATATAGGAAACTGTACAGTCCTATTTCCCCACGTTTCTCAACATGAAATTAGACATTACGTTCATGCCATTTTGGGTTTATCCTTCGGGTCATATTTGATTTAACTTGTTTCTAGGTTCGCAACACCGAATAAACAATTGTCTATGTTATAATTTTCCATCACAAAAATTATCTAACTATTATACATATAACATCTGTTTGGTTCCATTGTAACACGCGGCTCCGTGTTACAACCCAACGAAGGTCGAATTTTACAAACGCTGTGCTCTTTAAGGTCAAATATTTTAACTCTGTCCTTAAACAATATTTCTCTTAGCTGTGATTTTAGGAACAATCTCTTAGTCTCAAGCAGTTTTAATCGATATTTCTTGAACTGCAATTTTATTTGTAATTAATAGTGTTTTTATAAATTAGACAGAACCGCGCGCGATCCGAGAGGATCACGCGGTGGACTATTGTGTCAGTGAATTTATCGGATTATTCGTTACTATGAAAATGATTGATTGTTTACTATAAAAAAACAAGGAGTTAAACATTTGTGAGTTGTTTGTCATTTAAATCTTTAAACGGTTTACACAAAACATTTTCCTTTATGAACATAAATAATTTTACTAGGCTCATTATCATGTATCTTTAATCGTTTGACTACTCATTACAATCCAGACATTTGTGTAAGAATAACCAATTGTATGTAAAACATTTTCTTTATAAACATAAATCATTTTACTATGTTCATATTATCATGTATTTTCAATCATTTGACTCTATTCATTCCAATCCAGACATTTTTGCTAAACAGTTCACTTTATAGACATAAATCACTTTTATTTTTGCCGTCTAGAAGACGGACAATTTAGTTTAATTGTGAACGGTATTTAAAACATACTTTTGCATTAAAATCTGTATTATTGCCAACCAACTCATTCAATTCGGATTAACAGTGAATTATATTTTTTATATGCTACATTGTGTGGAATATATCTATGAAACCTTTCTTCAGTCTTCTCATATCAACCATCCGAAAGGGATCAGAGACTGATTGGTTGCACGGGTAGTAATAATGGCCACCATTGATATGTAGTAGGGGTAAAAAATCACGAACTAGAAAGCAACTCCGCAAAAATACCCCTACACCATTATAATCAATTATAGAATTTGCTTAAAAATACATTGATAATTTTCCGATGAAAGAGATTTTAAATTGACTTACGACAACATTATTTAAATGAAACTAAAGAAATTTTCTAATTACACATCTTAATTCAAGCTCGTACAAAAGACTGCCGTTAAATCCAACTGATTAGTTTGACTTGGAAATACGTAATAAAAGCAATTATTCTTACTTCTTTTCTAAAGTCTGACATTATAGTAATGATATGATGTAAACATGAAAATCGCCAATTATTTTAAATCCGGCCTTACGGAACATAAAGTATCCAAGTAGGTCGAATTGTTCTCTATGCTTCTTTCCATTAACGAGGTAAATATGTGCCTGCTAGTAGAAACTTAGTTATTCCCAATTGTGCATGGTGAGTATCCTTTTTCGTCATTGGTTTTCCTTTTTGTCGAAACGACTGAGTCATTGTTATTAGATATTGCGCACCTAGTAACAAATTAGTTCAAATATGACTAGAAGGATAAACTAACGACATTATGAACGGGACGTATTATCTATGCACATTCGATTAGTGTTTACTGGAGAGACATCAGTAACCCTTTATCCACTATATATTTGGGTGAGGAATGTGGGAAATTTGGCATATATATTAGTTCTCCACGACAAACTGTACCTAACTTTTATATATTTATTTGAAAGATGTCATGATTACCGTGAATTCTGATTTGGACTTGCTGGAGTAACAGGTGTTCATAAATTGTTGTAATTCTCAATTTTGATGAGCTGTAGCGTAGAGTAAAATCTATTGTGATGGTACCTTGTACCAACTCGGAAAACAAATTGTTGGTACTATTTATCATTTGGGCAACCATAGTTTTGGTATAAGGTGCTGATACAATACAATTATTTTTAATTAAGGTAACAATCTTGATATAAACTCCTGGCTCATTATGTACATACATTTGTCACCATAAGCTAAGAATTGTAAAGTGTAGACAAGGCAATTCATCCAGTAGACCGGTTTCGTCCTTATTCAGAACTCATCACGTACTTTCCAGAATTTGCTGGGGACAGCGTTCAAACCTGAGCACACTGAGCCACCCTGCCGCACGCTACACACACTTTTACTCATATACTAACCAAAGTTTCTTCGTTAGCTTTTCCTTTAGATAGAGCCAATACAGCACTCCTTTAGCCATAAAGTTCCAACTAACCATCCCAAATCAATCATTATGGAACAGATCGCAACCTTGAATAAAAATAATTGTACTACCGCAACCAATTTATAATCAAGGTTACGGTCTTAATATACTGACCCATTAATTACTTACTATGTCAGTATAAACTAAGAATTGTATAGTAGAAAGGCAATACAATTCTTGAACACTGTTTTATATATAGATCAAAATATCTCAACCTTGATTATAATAATTGTTATCACCAATGTTTCTTTAATTATAGAAATTTTCATTTCAATAACACTTCGATATGTATCGTGGTATCTGTTGTATAATGACAGATTCGTGATGGCTAGTTAGAATTTCATGGCTAAAGGGATGCTGTATAGGCTCGACCTAAACAAAGGGCTAGCCAAGAGACTTTAGTTAGTACATAACTGGAAACTGTGTTTCGTGTGCGGCAGGGTGGCTCAGTGGTTCGAGCATCCATTCCGAAGCAGAAGTGCTGAGGTTCGAACTCTGTCCGCGGCAAATTCTGGACAGTACGTGATGAGTTCCCACAAAGGACGAAACCGGTCTATTGGATGAATTGCCTTTTCTACACTATACAATTCTTAGTTTATTATGACAAATGTATGTACATAATGGGTCAGATGTTTTTATCAAGATCGCATCCTTGATTAAAATAACTATTATCAGCGGCCGCTCAACCAATGGTTGTTTAATAACCACAGTGTCGGTATCCTTTACAGGTTATATATATATATATAAATATATATATATATTATTTATAGGGAGTTGTCTTTGAAGTCACCTTGTCGAAGACATCATATGAAGTTATCTCTACTAAAGGAATACAAATTCGTCCAATTGTCATATTTGAACTAGTTTGTTACTTGTTGCGCAACGCCTAACACACAATTGCGCTTACATTAATTCTTCGCCACAAAAAATATCTGACTTGGCCATTGGTCTGTCGTCTCTCACGCCTGACTGTCTGGCTACCTAAATCTCATTGGGGCCTGAATATTTTGCTTCTAAACTCGTAGATCATCTGTCTGTGTTATCCATCGGCCACCAATTCTTTCAATAATTTAATTAAATCAAGGTTACTAGTTGGATATAAAAGCAAATCCAATAATATACATAAGTTTATTAGTGTAAACAAAGCCTTGTACAGTTTAGAAAATCAATTTATCCGATAGACCAGTTACCTCCTTATAAGGAACTCTTCACATACCCTCCAGAATTTGTCGCGGACAGGGCTCAACCTTGAGTACGTCTGCTTTGGAATCTGTTGCACTAACCACTGAACCGTACTGCCGCGTAACTTAAAATTTTTTTCACATACTATATGAAATGAAGTATATTCAAATAACTTTCCTGTTGAGAAAAGGGGTTCCACGTTACAAACCAACGATGTTCAATTTCGACAAATATAGTGCTCTTTACACAATATTTCTCTGAACTGTGTTTTTAGAAACAATCTCTGTTAATTTCAAGCAGTTTTAATTCAGATTTCTTGAAATGCAAATTTAGTTGTACTTAATAGGGTTTTGTTTAATAAATATACACCCCCGCGCGAAATACGCAGGTGTATTATAGTGCCCTTGTGGATTTATTGTCGTTCTTTGCATTATTCTCAGTTCACACCAGTAATTACTGTTCGTATATGATTCTACGCATCAGAAAATCAGAGTTCATTAGATTATTATAACTAAATCATGTAAAACCTAGCAAACAGTGAAATAATTATTTGTGATTTTTTTCAAGACTGTTTTTACAAGATTTTTATCCATCAGTTATCAGTGACAATATTTACCAGTGACTTTAAAATAAATTGCTAATCAATCTGGATTTATATCATCATATATTTTCAATTATTTACATGAATTCCTCAAGATTCAGACGTTTGTGTTCCTGATAGTTACTTTTGTATAAGACATTCAAATGTGTTGACAAAATATCGTTTTTTTGCCGTCTAGAGCACAGTCCGTTTTGTTTAACTGTGAATTGTTTCATGCTAAGCTTCACCAATTGCAATAAACGTCTGAAAATGGATGAGTTTTCTTACTTCACCCTTCGGAAAATGTCAGGGACTGATCGTGGAACGGGTGGGGATAACAACCATCATGAAAATGTAGGAAATCATTACTAAATAGACAGCTACCCCACAAAAGCTATTACTATAACTAAAAAACATCCTACAAGGTAACATGAATGCCTTAGTCGCAAAAATATGTCAGAGTGAATACACAAGGGTGAGTAAAATTAGAGGCTTAATTAAGACGCAAAATATTAATTAAATTATACACAAACAGGAAATTAAAAATAGAAATAGTAATTTTCAAAATAATAAAGAAAGAAATTATATGAGAATTTTAAAATTAGCTGGATCGTTAACCATTCTTTCTTCCATTAGTAAGGTAATCTTAACCCAATGTTCTTATTCTTTTACTTTAGCGGATTAGCGATTATGATTTGTGCAATCCTCACTTCATACCATTTTTAGTTCTGAATTCTAAATACAGTCTAGTGATTTCTCTACGGCTGTTTCATTCATTACATTATACACGAGGTTAATCTCAATAGTTTCTCTAAGTAATCTATTTGACTCATCGCAATCAAATAATGAAACTTATCTAAAATCATCCCAGTTATTTGCGTGTCCCGTCTCTATCATATGATGTGCAAGATCTGATCCATTAACTTTCCCATATTTGCCTGCAGTTATACGTTCCATTCGTCTAACCTTAATTGAGCACAGGGTTTCACTCACATACTTGAGATTGCAGACCTTACATGGAATTTCATAAAATCATGATGTGTCTAACGTTTAATTTTTCCTTTTAGTTTGGAAATTTATTGCCTAGGGTAAGGGATTGTTTTAAAAAAGGGTAACTATTAGGAAGTTAGTTAATTTTCAGCAGTCATCAACATACAAAATTTGAATGTTTCTATGCCATAGAATAAGGACATATTCATATTTCCTTGGCCACAGTGATGAATTCATACTGTCTGGTCGAGATTTCGATAAACGTGAACTAAATGAAAATGATAGGTTGTAAATGTACATCAATATAACAGTATTGAAGACAGTGGAAAAATTTTCAGTGTTTCCTGGTTGATCACTCGGTAATATAAAAATGAAATAAAATGACGATCAGGCATTATGGATAGGATGAGCACATGAATGACTTTCATTTATTTTATGACGAGAAAAGAATTTTATAAGAAAATTAATGGTGTTCCAATAGCAAATATCTTAATACATAACATAGAGACAAAACTTTTGCATATGACATTCCTAAAGCCCTAAATATAAGTACGATTCATGGATTAAATATTTTTTTTAGTGATAGAATAAAATTTTTCAACTTACCCCAAAAAGTGACCAAACACAAATTTAGGATTGAAATTTTATCATGTGGTGAGTTATCAGTTCTGGATGGCACGTAAGTAAGTAATTGTATAAGATGAGAAAGCTATGCTTATAGGAAGGATACGTATTAAGGTAACCTTCGTAATTTCGCAAAACAAGGGCCAAATTGTTCTGAGTTTAAAATTGAACACTGTTTGCCGACTGTAACGTTCCATAACCTGGAGCAATAAACTCACCTTAGACAACATAGCATCATTAAACAATCATTGATTACGCGGATGATGATAACAATTCTTCAAATCAAGTTTGCGAGCTTGAAGTAAACACCGATCCCATTGAATTTAACCAGTCTTCGACAACGTAGCAATATTATCGTTAGTCACACGTACTGAAACGTTTCGACTTCCCATGGCCATCATCAAACTGATTAGCGAAGATCACACTGCAATAATTATATATGGAAAGTAAAATTAAATATGTAGCTCTCACATCTAGTATTCTCGCATATATTGCGCTTGAATGGAAATGTCGGCTACAGAATTTTACATCTTCCACCACACACACACACACACACACACATATATATATATATATATATATATATATATATATATATGTAATACAATTAAACAATCATTGATTGCGCGGGTGGTGGTAATAATTCTTTAAATTATGTATGCGAGCTTGAAGCAAACACCAAACCCATTGCATTTAATCAGTAGTCGAACAACATAACAAAACTACCGTCAGCCAAAAGTATTAAAGTGTTTCGTCATTTCATGAAGATCATTGGAGTACGACTGACTGACATGTTGTTCGACGGATAGTTAAATAAAATGGGATTGGTGTTTACTTGAAGCTCGCAAACCTGACAAACAAAATAGCATCATGTAGTTAAACGAACATTGATTGCGCGGGCCGTGATAACAACTAATCATATTATATATATTTACCCATATAAAATTAGCATTGTATAATTTAGAAAAAGCAATTCATTTAGTAGACAGGTTTCATTCTCTATTGTGAGCTATTCAAGTACTGTCCACAGTTCTTTAAATCAAGTGTGCGAGCTTGAAGTAAACAACAATCCCATTGTATTTAACCAGTCATCGTACAACATAACAAAACTGCCGCCAGCCGTTGTTCGATGACTGGTTAAATACAATGGGATTGTTGTTTACTTCAAGCTCGCACACTTGATTTAAAGAATTGTTACCACCACCCGCGCAATCAATTATTGTAAAATTGTACTATCCACAGTGTTGCTTCGGAAAGGGCTCGAACATGGACATGTCAGCTTATGGAATCTTTTGCTCTAACCACTGAGCTGCCCTGTCGCAGTGGTTAGCCAGTATATAACTGATAATTTTGTAAAGTGCGGTAGGTCAGTTGAGTGGTTAGAGTTACAAACTCTGAGGCAGACATACCCAGGTTCGATCCCTGTTTGTGGTAAAATTCCAGAAAGTAATTGAAGAGTTCAAAATAGGGACAAAACCGGTCAACTGGATGAATTGTCTTTTCGACATTACGCGATGCTTAGTTTATAATGCTAAATGAACATATATAATGGGAATAGCATTTATATCTAGATCGCGACCTTTTCGAAAGGTCAATATGCACTTTCTTTCCCAAATTCTCTGCTACCTCCATTCAGCACACACGAACCTCAAACAAGCACAATACTCTAATTATGATAGACGTTTATTTTCCTCATAATTTAAGGTATCACAGATCATCATAAGTCAGCTCCATCTATCATTGACGTATTGATTAATGATAAACAAGCTGACGTTTTGTGTCGAGAGGTGCATTCCAATAATTTTAGATTGTCGTAGGAAATTCGCAATTATCAAAGACCAACTATTCCACTAATTATAGAAATCAAACGAACATTACTTTGGCTCCGATAACAAGAGCCTCGAAGATCACTAACTGGGTTTACATTCAAGTTGTCACTACGTATGCATTACTTCGACAGAGGCGGTTAGTGATAGCGACACAGTGGTTCAGTACTGGTTTTATATCTCATTGGCCATGTAAGTTCCAGATATGAAAGATTGCAAATCTAAACACAGACTTTATCATTATTATATCCTACGTTGGAATCAACTCAATCTGCTTTAATCTATAAAAAAGACACTCACTCATCACTTTATTCAGAAATAACTTAAATCGACAACCTCATTTATCACATAAAACGACCTTTCTTCAATCTCATCATTGAAGGATTTCTATCCAATCTCAATCCATTTGGTATTCACTAAAGTTTTTAACAGCATTCTGTACAATCAAGAGATATTTCCTCACTATTTGATAATTAACATTGTTTTCTGAATGAACGCTCGTCCTCCACTAATTTAGCTAACGGTCTAAGGGCGAATAAAGGCGGTGCAGCGGTACTAATGAACCGGTCAAATTATGAATTTAAAGTGTATGAACAATTAAATAATTTCGAGGTTTATAATAAAATAAATAAAGATCCTTCTCATAAGCTGCAAGGACAAGTTAAGAGTATAATTAATAGAATGATCGAGTCGAAGGAATTAGATCCAGGACTTGGGAATTCATTTATACAACGTGACACAGTCCCTCCGAGAGTTTATGGTCTAATGAAGCTTCATAAACAGGGGAATCCACGTAAACCAATCGATAATGTAAAAAACTCACCAACTTATAGATTGTCTAAATTTCTATGCAACAGAATTAGAAAATATACTTATTTCTTAGATTATAATTTAAAGAATACATATCATTTTATTGACATTATTAGTGGATATAATTTGAATGATAGTGATAGAATGGCTAGCCTGGACGTTGTATCGATGTATACTAATGTCCCGGTACAAGATGAGATTATGTATACCGGGAATTTGAGATAGCTGAGGTAATAATTTGTCTGCTAATTACAAATGGTTATATATATATATATATGTATATATATATATATATATATATATATATATATATATATGTACATTTGTAGATTTAGTTGTTGGGTGAGGGCATTCATGTGCGTTAGACATATGCATATATTGAGTTTAGTTACTGAGACAAATTCTATGTTTAAAACCAGTGGTGAGTCAAAAAATAAATTATAAATAAAATGGTTTTGGAACGAGGTTACCACATTTGCTTAAATCTGCTATTGTGCTGTGGATATAAGTAGACAAATTGGCCTGAAGATGGAAAGGGGATTTTCTTTTAGAAACGTCGCCAGTAAACAAAGATGTAATAGAACCGTATTTCCATTGGGACGAATACAAACTCAGCCCGATCGAAGACAAAACGAAATTGGAAATTGTGATCAATTGGATCTTTGTGAAACTGTCCGTGCAAAGCTACTACCTGCGTACGCAAAACGCGGCATTGGAAAATATGAAGCTGGCACTCCGCAATCAAATTTCAAAAAAGACATAAATAGAACTGTTTCGGAACGAGATTACCACATTTTTAAAATCGGCCATTGTGGCAATCTTCCTGTGAGTGGGTGATTAGGGACTTGATGACGTTTTGTAAAAACCAAGCCAAAACGTTTCCAGTCATCGAAGATTAGTTCTGACCTCATTTCCAGTTGTTAGTATGAAGGACGTTGAAGCCTTCGGAAGAAAGGGACGAATTCGCACTCATCCAAAACGAAAACAAAATGGAAGCGTACATGGAAATGAGGATTAGTCGGATCTTTGGGAAATTGATAGTGCGATGCTGATAATGATTATAGCGAGATGTTAATGATGGTGATGATGGTTCCGAAGGTGACGATGATGCCGTTAATGATTATGGTAATGGTCATAATGATGATGAATCTATTGGTGACGATGATGATGATTCTGTTGGTGAAAATGATGATGAGGATGTTATTTAAAGCCATATTAAGCAATCAGCTGATGTTCAAAGGAATGACACTATTAAATACAATACGAATACGAAATGGAACTCAGCCGATAACCGAGTCACTGTTTAGCAACTAATTGGCTCAAAATTTGCCGCTCCAAGTTATACCCCACAGGAGTTCAGTAGAGAAAAAGTAAAACATAAATGATTAGTTTGAAATTTTAATATAAGGTAGAATAGAATTTGAATAAAATATGTCGATAGAATTGGTGTGTATTTTCGATAGTCAAAAAAGATACATGTAAAAGCACAGCTGATTAAAACTGATAAATTCGCAGCTAAATCTGGCGATAGTTGTACGCCATTAGCAAGACGTGCAAAATAATGAAAAGTACGCATACTCGAAGACAGGAAACATTGAAAGTAAACATTATTTAAAATATTTTGATAGAAAAAAAGTAAAATAAACACCAGATTAGAATTAACTCGATCACATACAATATAATAGTACATCCGTAACCGGGTGTACAACTAAACATTTAATATTCTAAAGCATACACCATCATCTACATAAATATATTATTTGATATATATTATTAGATAATATAATGAAAAAAGACAGAGTTCGTTGCGCAATTCGAAGTATCGTATATTTTACGCAACAGTCAATGTTTTTTTCAGAAAATTATATATATATATATATATTCATATATATATATACATATACATACATATATATATACATATATATATATACATATATATATTTACAACACACCTGCCAAAATGTGAAATGGCAATCATGCACAAAATCTACTAACGCTGTGGTGTAGAGCTAGAAAAACTATCCTAATGCACATGATTGCCCGCAACAAAGTTACACAATCGATGCAATGATCAGTGTTAAGCATATATTTTACCTGATCTGCGTTTTGACTAACGCAGCTTTTACTGTTCCAGTAGTTTCATTTCTGCGAGATATTTCGGCCCTCCTTATCGGTAGCCTTCATCAATCTGCACACCCCGTGTGTTGAGTGAGGAAGCAGACATTGTAATAAACTTTTTACCGTTCATCATTAATGAATATTAGAACTGACATAGAAAGGATTATGATAGGCTTTCAATTGTATAAAAAATATGAAGATAATGAAATATTATAAACAGGACCTAAATGGCTAATTTATTGTATTTACATCCGTCACGTATAATCATTGTGGAAACGTCATTCGAGGAACGCCTTTATCACTGTTAACTAATTGCACGTGAATAAAATCGTTATTTCGTGCATACATTGACGTTTTTTTAGTGAAGATTATTCACATACGTTGTACTCAAATCATTGAATGCGAATAATATGGTTTCAAGTGAACGTCAACTCTCCAGCTTTATCAGGTAGATCTGCCAGAACTGCGAAACGCATTTACAAGAAATATTAACAGCAGTTGTGGGTCGTGCGCAGACCAACTCAGCGAAAATATGACGAAGCTAGAATAAACATATGTAAGCGCAATAAACATGCATGCGGAAGCACAATAAGCTGTCGAATGATTGAATGGTCACAGTTCAACCAAATCAGCCACAATTAACTGGATATTAGACATTTAAACAATCCACAACATAGCACAAGCAGTCAATTAGAATAGTTCTACATTCTTCATTGTTAATATCTAATTTATATATGCAATGATGTACTAGGTAACGATCATATATATATATATATATATATATATATATATATATATATATATATATATATATATATATATTAATATGTCCATTGCCATCGAATATTAAACAATATATTTCTTATTAGGAAGAATGGTAATTTATTTCAAGACTATTAAACTTTACAATCTTTCATTTATTTGCATCCTGGGTTTATAATTGATTATGGGGATGGTAACAAATCTGACTCGATTTTATTGTATGTGTGTGTATTTGCATGTTGTGTTCTTTCTCGCTGTATAGCAAATTGACGACTGAGGTCTGATCAGTCTTATATTGAAAATCAATCCATCAATACAAGAATGAACAGATATCGGACATCACTTTGCAATACATCGAGAAAGATCTTTACATGGAAACAGACAAACATACAGACACACACGCAAACAAACATACTAATCAGCCCAAACAATAAATAGAAATAAAATCGAGTCAGATTTGTTGTCAAACAAAAAATCAAATGTAAACCCAGGATGCATATAAATGAAAGATTGTGAAGTAAAGTTTAATAGTCTCGAAATAAAGGGCCATTATCCACTTTGTTATTAATGTGCTTTCCTTGCTAATAAGAAATATATATATATATATATATATATATATATATATATATATATATATATATATATATATATATATATATAACTTGATAGAATGTTAATTTAAATACTTTGAAACATTATAATTAATAAAATCTTCATTATCTAGGCTGATTTCTATAAACTGACGCCTAACTGCACGGATTTGACTCATAAGAATAGTTTGTTTTTTTTATTGTTCTTTATGGACCAAACTTTGAAAGAGGGAATGTTACAATTGGAGGAGAAACTGGTTTGTGAATGGCTATCCGTTTAACAGAAGGTGATAAGGTTCTGTTTCGGCTAAAGTCAACTTGTAGTTTCATGATTCTGCGTTCAATCAACCACGTTTTTGAAATAATACGTTATTTAACAGAGACCGAGAAGAATGTAAAGGACAAAATGAAATATAACCACACAGTTTCTAAAAATACAGGATGCAAATAATAATGCAGCAACACATGCCTTGACAAGTCTGAATGCGACGCATATTCGGTAATCAGTTAAAACTGTGACACGCCACTTAGAATAGTTCAAACTGACGTTGTGTGGAAAGGTTCACTTGTAACATGGATGCTTTGCACTTGAGTGTTTGACCCACTTTATAAAAGTGAGCAATCGATGGCCGCACTGATTAAATATCTGCTGGCAAAACTCAAGGGCAGGAAATACAGATAACGAAAGTTAGCTGTTACTACTAGAAAAATCCGAGTCAGTAAACAAAAATACCCAAATTTAAGAAACGTGGAGTCGCACACCAATGATCGAAACCAGAATGAATAGTTAATTTGAGGAAAATCGGAAGCGTAATAAAAGCGCCTCTTCATTGACGAATTCATAAAATTGCAAATTTAGAACTTAAGAATATCAAATAGAGGACAAGTTTTTACCAAGCCAGATTGCTAGTATTTTAAAGCTCAATAGGTCTTTAAAGGAAGAAACCTGTTACGCTGTCATTAGCACTGTTATTCTCCGACGAACATCATTCCTGAGTGTAGATCTAAGTCGGCTGTGCACACAACTCCAGGAAAGTCAGGTCCCAGGGGAAATAATAGAATACCCCTCCATTAGACCACCCAAGAACTTAACAACTAGTGCGCAATGTGCGCACAATGAGATAATATTGCTGTGAAACTTAAATGCGGTAACGTTGCCTTTCAACAAACTTCTTACTTTCCTCGTACATCATTAAGCGCTCGACATTCTTTGATGGCAGATCATCTTATAGAAAAAAAATTGGAACCGATCCACACTAGGAATAGGCGAAATAGTGCTCTTTAGCAAGGCAAGCGTAAATGTAAATATTTTCCAGTTACACGGCAGTGAAGCATCAACATTAAATGTTAGTAGCATGGCTCATGATAGAGTTGCAAATGTCCCGGAGAATTATATTCTCTTATACTAAACAATACCGATTGTGTGCATGTATGCGTGTATGGCAGTGATTGTTCAATACGCCAAAACATCAATAAAGATTGACATAGAAAAATTGAAATAGAAACAAGGCTATTTCAAACGCGAATGCAAAAACAGCAGTGCGTAGATCATAAGTAAGAACTCATTGAGGTTCAAACAAGATAAAACAAACAAATCGCATAACAATAAGAATATTTCTGTCGCATTTATAAGTATGCGCATTCAAACTGAACGCCAAATTTTTGTTAAAATAACAGCTGAAAGCTTACAATTGAACAACCACATAGCTAGAGTTCAATTGAAGACCATTTTAAAAAAGTTAGAAGAATACAAAGGCGTTAACTCACAGTTACGTTTTGAAAGTAGGATTGGAAATGTCTAAAAAATTCAAAATTTAAATGAAAAAAGGAACCAAAGTACAGTTGGCCTTTAAACTTTAACAAGTTAAATAAAATATTCTTCAAATCAATATTGCAAACACGAGACAAATACGAATCTAATTTTATTTAATAAGTCGCACAACACAGTAAATATGATTGATGCTTATCTCACTAAGCAAACTTTAAATCACCAAATGATGGCACCAACAGAGCAATCAATAATTATTTAAATACTCGTATTTTAAACAACCAAGGTTAATTGAAATTCACAGGCGAGTGGTTCGAGTTACTCACCGTTGCTATGGACATACTCACAACACGCTAGACTTATTGACGCACGGACATACAAATACACACTTATGCGCTGACACTGTGAAGAAAACAGAAAACCAGCATAAATGTCTTCTGATTCAATATGTGAAACAAGCTTTTTCAGAGGTGGCACCGATTGCTGAGAAAAATGGCAATGCCTCGAATCAGAAGTGCCCACTTCAATGCTGAGAGTCTAACAATCCACTTTGCTACAGCCACTAGTCCGGGAAGCTATCGCAAAACTTTATCCAGCATCTCAAAATTACAGTTCTTTAAGCATCATTTCCGCACAAAAATATGTATCAAGATGCAGGCAGGAAAATAGGACGTGTCATGAATTCAAAGAGGGTTACAGATGACTTTGCACAATAAATCGTTGAGATTTGAATATTAGGGGAAAGTAAGCGAATCATAGAGTGAAAACGTGTAGGAGTTATCGAAGGCATTAGCCTCATTTAACAACGCCAAAGCTTAAAATGAAGAAATTCTACCAAACATTAACATTATGTACAAAGTTGCAAAATAAAATGCAGTTAATATATTCTGGGAAAGGGAAATGGAGTTTCAGGAAGGTAAGTAATGAAAGAAATGCCTAATAAATAAGAAAGCGTGTTAGAAATTTATTTCAAGGAGACTGACTGTTTAAAGATAATAAGGAAGTTAACGTGTAAATTCATCTTCCAGACTAGACGTTTTTAAGCTCAGTGTCCCACGAAACACTGGGATAGGAATGCAGCTAATAGAAGAATGACACCTGTATTGCACAATAATTAAAAAATTTAATTTTGAAACACAATCTCAGTTATAATTGCTGAAATCTCAGTAGATTGAAGAATTGAATATGCTGCCGTTAAGCATTCAAAAATCTATTAACCAAATGGGGGAAACGAAAGTTAAAAATTATATCTAGAATTTCGAATTAACAAAATTTATCTAAACAAAACTTTAATTTTGATTGAATCGGGATTAAAATGATCAATGTATTTTTTGTGTGAAGTTAGGAAATATTAAATTCATAGTGTAAACTGTACTGGAGGCACAACAAGAAACTGCTGCAGATCGTATGGATAAAAATTAATTAGCTGATCAATGAGTCGCCTAGGTGAACCAGTGTTAGTGGTATTCATAATAGTTCATTAATAACCGCAAACGTCAGTTTGCAATATACTACGAATGTTAAAATGATAAATTAACTGGTAGCAGCCAGATACAAAATAGAGTATCGAAGGATTCAGTCCTCTTTTGCCATTCTGAAATAAGAACAGTTAAAGATGATTCTGATCAGGAATAATAAAACCATAAATCTCACCTACCTGACCAGAACGGCAAATATTTGATAAATCTATTCAGGTGAACTAAAAAAGGACGTTGTTTTCCGTTTTATTGTAATTAAAAAGTAACATAAATTTTACGCTGAAAAGCGAAATATCCATTTATAGATGCATACATAATTACTTCTATTATATATATATATATATATATATATATATATATATATATATATATATATATATATATAAATCGAAATAATAGCATACACACAATTGAAAATATGAACAATTGTCACAAAAAGATGTATTACACGAAAAACATAAATATATGAGTGAGCCGGGTGAAGCAAACAAAACTAAGGAAACATCGATAAACTATTCGTCGTAATGCGTTAACTCAGTTATAGTTGCCTGCTAAAATCAACCAATAAAAGCAATAAATAGGCCGTAAACAAAAAATACCATTTGAAGTTTAAAATAAACTGACTGAAAAGTAATTCAAATTAATAATAGGCGGAAGTAAAATAAAATCGAATGCGATTTGAAATAGACTGTAAAAATATCAAAATTGAAATCGCGAGTGAATAAACACTGCAGGTAATAGAGCACCCGATCGGTGAAATTAAACTCGTTCCGAAATATTTGTTGTATCAAAACCAAGATGAGCATTTTATTGAATGAAGATCAAAATGAAACTAGTCGGCACATGTTCAATTCCTATTTGTTGAAACCCCTGTTTCGAAGTTATTTCTTTCATTCCTTCGAAATGGAAATGAAATACCGCACCGAAGAATAGAATAAAGAGACTCTCATGTCGCGCTACAGACTTTAGTAGATACCAGTCAAACAAGCCCAAATGACTATGATGAGTAAAATCAATCACCTACTGTATGAAAAAAAGCAATTTCGGAAAAAGAAATACCAAAAGCATGAAGTCATGAAGAGGTAATGCAACAAGAATACTCTGCCGTAAACCACGGTATGCCAAAACTCATCACAACGTGCGACAGACGTTAGATTTTCAATGTTTTACGCAAATTTGACTTAAAACCTGGCAACCCCACCTGCGCAATAACTGTTCCGAGAGTTGGTTCTGTGAGGTATGACTACGCTGAACAAAATGGATATTGCAGCAGAAAAGAAAGAGAGGTAATACTTGTTTAAATGCATTTAAACATACCGCGGATATGCAAATCACATACAGATTCACTACACATCACAGGTAATAACGCCAGCAGAGTTAGCCTCATCGATACTATAACTAATGAATGTCGACATAAGCATCAACAAAGCAAGGCAAAGCCAAACCACATGGAAGGCATACCATGCTCGACGATCACTGAGCAAATCATCCTGCTTCACAAAAATGTTCAAGTCTTTACGTACTATAGAACATGTGCTCATTAGGCATACACATTTAGACATAATTATTTGAAAATTTTCTTTTTATTTAGTAAACCTAACGCACAATGAGATATAGCTACAGGCATCATAAAAAAGAGCCCAGACACTTTCAGAATATGTCATAGCAAAAATTATAAAGTAAACGTTTATGGATGTGAAAAATATGTAACAACATAATATAAATATATAGAATCAAATACTGCCATTTTATATATATATATATATATATATACATATATATATATATATATATATATATATATATATATATATATATATATATATATATATAAAGTAGTCGCGCGTGCGTGTGTGTATTTATGTGAGTGATTATAATACAATATAATGTGATATCACAATGCACATGAAATAAGTTCTTATACAAATTATCTTATCGATGCAATGCTAAACTAGTTAACATTCACATTATGAGTAAATAGCAATCTATTTACGATATCAAATTAAAATATTCAAATTCAGACAGAAGTTAAACGAATAACGTTAAATTATTAATCTGAGATCGTCTGTACATGACATTGATTTAAGCAATACGCTATTCTGCGGGCAATGATAATAAATTAACAGGATAAGTTTGCAAGCTAGAAATAAGCACCAGTTCAAAACCAAAAGTAGTCGCGTAGCGCTGCAAAGCTACCTGCGTTCACGTAACTCTTGGTAGATTTACAATGCTGTCCACAGTTTAAAATCAGCCTGGTTTTTATTTAGAGTTAGAAAGAATTAACCGAGAAACTCAGACTGAATTTTAAGCATCTTCTAGAGGAAGAAGAAAAGAAGAACGAAGCCAATTAAATTTTAAACTACCAAAAATAAAGTCATTTCAATTATCAAACACACTAGAAAGTGCAGTAACTGAACGCTATTGCTTCGTAGGAACTAGGATTTATACGAGTAAAATATTGGCGATCGTAAACAAAAGTCGATATGAATGATTGAAACTGTTCCCATTATTACTGAAAGTAATACACCAAAAATGTTGATCAATATCTCATTCGACATACAACCTGGAATCTCTTTTTTAGTCAACGTCTTTGGTGTACACTACTTTATGAAACACCTCCAAAATCGGGAGTTGGTGATATCGGCATAAACCGTAGTGAATAAATTAAATGATTCAAATTAACCACCTTCTGTTTCGTGAGGGTTAGTATTCACGCGCGCAAATACAATCAAGATTTTTAAAAATATTAAGAGAAGATAATAACTTTCTAGCAGAATGCAGGAAGTTGATGTCATAGTTGTATAAACCCAAATCGTGCAAGTAGGATAGATAGCGCCTTTGGAAATATCCATTCAACCACCACGCTGTATATTCGGAAACACGCATACTATAAGCGGTCACTGAAGAAACGGGCGAAAAATGAAAGTAATATGGCAATCAGACGAAGAATTGCATCCTTAATTATAACAAACATCTAAGGAGATTCAGCAAATAAACATCTGAAATCAGTTTAATCGACTCTGAAGCATGTGTAACTCGCTGTAAATAATAAGTAAAAAATTAAAATAACAAATTATAATTAAAAGGTAGTTTCGTCACAGGGCAAAAACACAACTGCAAGTCTAGGTACAACTGAGTCCAATAAAGCATATATATATATATATATATATATATATATATATATATATATATATATATATATATATATATCTGGATGTTCATCACAAACCTTCTTTTATTCAGACAAGAACTTCTCAGCATTAACATATTTAATGAGTAGTTATCACCTCGTATTTATGGAATATGACAAGGTCATTTGAATCAGATTGCGAATTTTGTCCGACGTACAATAAATCTTAAAGGTTAACAGAATGGAATTTATGTGGATAAGCTGTAAATCACACCTGTTAAGAACTAAATTGAGAGAGGAGCTAAAATATCGGTGTATCTACGGGATTCTACTGACATCTACAACACGGCAATGTTTGTACAATAATAAGTTGGTAATTGAAGTGGGTCATTGTTTCGAATAAAATTAACCATTTAAAGCAGATAAAGGCTAAAAGAATAGGGGCGATGGGGGTGAGTTGGAATAGGCGAGAATGACTGGAGTTTTTAAAGTATACCGCAAAACAGTTGCAACTAGAGTCGCACGGCTCGTCTTAGACTAGCCTTCATTGCAGTTCTGTGATGTTTCAACAGGTGACAATTAAAATATCAAGAACAAACATAACACAAATAAAAAGTGGATGCACGTTGCACTGTTTCTTCTTCGTTATAAAGAATATTGCACAATGAACAGTCTACACGTAATATCACTAAATATGTACACCAATTTGGCTTTGATATGTTACATAAATTAACCAGGTCACATATTTCTCCGGCGAATCTCTTCAATCTGAGCAAATAAAACTGATCATCAAGGTGTTATCTACGGTCGTAAATGCAGATGAGGAGTAGGGAACCAGTAGGCCGCACAAAAGGTAAATGCAGCGGACGCCCGTGAACAAGGTACGAATAAAAATGTGAATATATTACATTATAGGCCAAACATTGTTAAAAGTTGACGCAGAACCGCAAAAACAAAGAGGCGACATTAGAGAATCAGGTAATATCAGAAGAATATGACATTAACCTGCGGGAAATCAATGCTTTTAATGATGAAAAATGAAACCACTGTCAAATAGTCAAACATTCGTTGCAATAACACGAGGCTAATCAACGCGAATTACCATCTGGATTCTAAATCGTTAGCGAAAAAACAAATAAATGCATACTCGAGTAAGACTACATATATCATTGTCTACCGAATAAAGGGCATTGTCGAAACTAAGAGGTCTCTGACCTAAACACTTGTATAAACAAATCAAATTCCCTCTAGCTGCTTATGGTGCTAGCGCGGCCTATCAGTACAGCTTAACATGAACCAGATGAAGAAACTCAGCACCAATATTGCTTATAAAACGTAATCAATGAAAGAGGTCGAAATTAGACGACAAGATGGAGAAATAACTAGAAAGAGATAGAAGTGGCTTGTGAGATGCTTCAACGTTAGATTCAGAGCCACACTGAAAAATAATTTACGATGATTAAAAACGCAAAAACTTTAGAGCTTATACCGACAACTGCATTCAACAATGAATCCATGGGTCAATTACTAATACTGCTACCATTACTGCTGACGCTATTGATAATACTGGTGCAGTAAGCATCTCTAATACTGCTGCTACTAGTATCTGAAGCTGATGAAGTGATGGATATCATGGTGTCTGAAGCCGTTTCGTGATCTGATTCCTCATAAGAATAAGACTCGCCCTCTTCTAGTCGCTCCTCCATCTTTCCATCGTCATCGTCGTCACCCTCTTCATCATCATCATCATCTTCATCATCACCATCACCATTATCATTGTCAGCATCATTTCCTGTATCATCACACTGAAATGAAGATTTCTGATGGGTTAAGCGTACGATCGAATTTCCAATCTCGTCTAGTTTCCCAACTGGAGTGTCAACTAACTTCCGATCGGCAACTTTATTGATTGAAAATTTGCGTGCATCGCTAACTTGTCCATCAACAACTAGTGAGCGGGTCATGGAGGAAAGGAGCCAGAAGGAAATGAAATGAATAATAAAATCATTAAGTGAAGTCTATATATATATATATATATATATATATATATAAAGTCAGTATACACCAATTGTTGCAAAATAAAGCAAAATCAATTCCTCATGTAGAACAAATTCGTCTATATTAGGCACTGATCACACAATTATAAAAATTAAATCAACATTGGTTGCGCAAACATTGATAACAAAAACTTTAAATAAGGTTTCGATCTTAATATAACCGTCTGACCCATTATGTACATACATTTGTTAGTATAAAAAGCATTGTATAGTGTAGAAAAGATAATTCATCCAGTAGACCAGTTTCGTCATTACTGGGTACTATCCAGAATTTTTCGCGGGCAGGGCTCGAACCTGGGCACATCTACTTCGTTATCTGTTGCTCTAAGTCATAAGTCCATGCATTAATATATATATATATATATATATATATATATATATATATATATATATATATATATATATCTTAATAGTGCCCATTGCCATCGCATATTACGCAGTATAATTCTTATTAGGAAGAGAAAGCATTAGTAACAAAATGGATAATGGCCAGTTTAATTCCAGAATTCCGAGTTACGCCTTATAGTCTTTCATTTATATACATGCTGGGTTTTCATTTGATTATGTAAGTCTGATTTTCCGTTTTAGTTTTATATCTTGTATGACTTGAGTTGTAACTGAATATGTGTGTCTGCATGCCTGTTTGTGTGCGTTTTGGACTCATTGCGGTTGTATTGGAAAACGATGTCTGAGATCTGGTCATTCATGTGTTGATGGATTTGACCAAATGTTTGCTTTCTGGGCTGTTACGTGTATGAATTGTTCTCCTTTTATGTCGTCTTTCGTGTCGCCTTTTTCTTCAAATTCATTTTGACATCTTGGTAACAGCGCAGGGTGTGCGGATTCCAGTGTCCAATCATCATATACTTGAGAAATTACTGCTGCTATTAACGATAGTATTTATTCTATTTATGAAGCTGCTTTTCACAATTAGTGTATAGTATACTTACTTTACATATATACATATATATATATATATATATATATTATTTATACTCATATTTTATATGAATATATAAATACCAAAATATATACGTATACACGTCTACGCACAATACATATATATTGTATATCTCAATCCAAATAAGCAACCATGTGAGTTCTTCCTACCGTATATAAAAATCTAAATATTCTTCCACATATATATTGCGAATATCTAAATAAGCATGAGTTCACCCCACATTTTATATGCCTATTCGTATGTCTCTGCATAATATGTATATAAATATAGATACACATATCTGCTAAGTACATTTAGATAAACATATATGCAACAATGTGAGTTTATGAGCTTGAAGTAAACACCAATCCCATTGTATTTAACCAGTCATCGAACAACATAACAATGGGATTGGTGTTTACTTCAAGCTCGCAAACTTGATTTAAAGAATTGTTACCACCACCCGCGCAAACAATTATTGTTAAATGTGAGTTTATCTCACACCTTATATAAATCAAAATGTTCATATATATATATATATATATATATATATATATATATATATATATGTAATTACTACTACTATAATTATTACCAAATTACCTACTTCTAATTTGTTCCGTTTTCTATCTCAAATTCATAGTTGTGGTCTTTAAGTTGGATTTATTATTAACTCTGATTCCTCCTAATCTACGTTTCTTTCTATTCGAGAAGGCTTCATTAAATATTGGGCCTAATGATTTTTCTACACATGTCATATTCATGACGTTCATTCCTGATTTTATTTCAATTGATTCTCTAATCAACCTGGTTAATCTATTTCGATTACATAGTGCAATCCGTTTACAGCCGTCCCAGTTTATCTGATGACCTGTCTCCATTGAGTGCCTGGCTAGATCTGATCTATGACTATGTCTATATTTGCATGCAGTCTTATGTTCCCCTCTACGTACCTTTATTGGACGCATGGTTTCACCTATATACCTGAGATTGCAATCTTTACAAGGTATCTCATAAACCCCTGATGTGTTGAGCGGTTCTATTTTTTCTTTCTGATTCGGTAACTTATTGCCTATTGTAACTGATTGTCTTAACACTGTTCTTATGTTGTATTTCGTTGCTAATATCCTAATTTTTCTACTTAATTTAGAATCTGGTAGAACCAGAGTTCTGTGCTTATCTTCATTCTGATTATCTAAATCTCTTGCCCGTTTCTCCTGGGTTATTCTTCTATTAAATCGCAATAATGTCTCCTTTATGATTTTCTCAGTTAATTTTTTCGGATAACCATTTATCCTGAATATGTCTTTCAATTTCATCAGTTCTTTGTCCCTATATTTTAAATCCACTATTTTAAGACTTCTTATTATCATAGATTTTAGAATGCCTATTTTCATCCCAAACGGGTGATTAGAGCAATAATTCAGGAGGATACCAGAATAAGTATCCTTCCTGTAAATATCTTTCTCTAATGTCTGACCCATTCGTTTTAATTTTACATCTAGAAACGATAATTCTTCTTTGTTTTCTTTTTCCAATGTGAATTTTACCTCTCCCAGTTGATTAGCTAAATACAGAAAATTCTCCAACTCATTGTCCCCGTGATTCCAAATTAGGAAGATATCATCTAGGAATCTTAAATATAAGCATGGTTTGAGGGGAGATCTAAGTAGGAGATTTTTTTCTAAATAATGCATATAAATATTAGCGACTGGGACTGATAATGGTTGTCCCATAGGAACACCTTTAACTTGAAGGTAGAATTCATTTCTAAATATAAAGTATGTAGAGGACATACAAATTTTTAACATTTCCATAATACTACTTAACATCATTTTACTCCCTTCTAGTATTTCAGGGTATTCAGTTAGGCAACGTTGGACACACTCTAATGCAACCTGTACCGGAATGTTCGTATACATAGATACCACATCCAGGCTTGCCAGTTTATCATTCTCTAATAATTTATATTTACTAATAATATCCGTAAAGTGATAAGTATTTTTTAATGTATAATCTAGAAAATAGGTGTATTTTCTTATTCTATGACACAGAAATTTGGACATTTTATAAGTCTGAGAATTCTGGACATTGAAAATTAACCTAAGTTGGTTATCTTGTTTATGTAGTTTTACTAGACCCTACACTATGGGAGAGAGTGAATCTCTTTTTATTAATGATTTTCCAAGCACTGAATCTAATTCCCCAGATCCAATCATTTGATTAATTAAAGTTTTAACCTCACCTTGTAATTTTTCCGTTGGGTACTTATTTATTTTATGGTAAATTTCTTTATTATTTAATTGTACATACATCTTATCATTATAATCGCTCTGATCCATTAACACTGTTGCTCCACCTTTATCTGATCTAAGGCATATTACACTATTAGATAACAAATTCGATCTCATTCTTTTGAAATCGTAATTCGACTTACATTTATCCTCTTTATGTTTTAATACCAATTTGGCAACATCCAATTCAAATTTAGTTTTATCTTTTTCTGGAAGGAAATGCGTGATTTTAACTGTCTCGGTAATAATTTCATTCTTAGGTATTTATTCTATAGGAACAGCCGTACTCAGTCCCAGGTTAAGTATTCTATTTTCATTATACTTAAGATCCAACGATGATAAACTTATTACCCGTTTAGACACAGCAGAATCGTTTGGAATATTTCTTGGAGGCCTATAGATAACCAGGTTTGGAAGTTTCTTCTCATGTCTCTTTCTAACCTTTTGAATTTATTTATTCCTGACCTTATCAGTGAACTCTTCTATATATTTAAGGTCTACTGAATGCAATAACAAGAGCATATTTAGTGGAGTACACATATGTGTATATAGGTTGCTGTGTGCGGGGAGGGGTGACATGGATAAGTTTGCGTATACATTTGAGCATTAGAGATTAGGCATAAAGACCGGATATTAGTGCAGACAATAAAAAATACTTTAGGAATTAAAATACAAATAAATAGATCTGTCTTGAATGAGGATACCACATTTGCCCCAAGTTGTTTTTCCCTGTGCGTATTGTGTCAACCCTGAAGATGAGACTAGAAATAAGGTCTCAAAATTTCGGAGCAAAAGAGTGGAAAATCTTGCTACAACGTCATTTTCAGACAAGCAGCTGATGGACGGCTTAAAAAAGAGAGGACAAATGAAAACCCATCAATCAAGGCCAATAATCGGAGAACCTGAAAATGTAGTTTTCAAGATTTTACCGACCTACGATTGCTATCAATTGTCTCGCACAAGAAAAATGCTGTCATATCCACAACGAGATGGACAGCACTGAGCAAATAAAGTACAACATTTATGTTCGCATTGTTGTTTGTTACGCATACGAAAGTTTTTCCCCCGAGTATTGTCTTTCGTTTCGCCTTGTTCCCAATTTAGTTCTGTCCACTTGTTAACAGTGCAGGGTGTGCGGATTGTAGTGTTGAATGCTCCTATTGTTAACAATGGTTGTGATAATATATGTGCAGCTGTTTTTTCTTCTTCAGTATGTGACCAATCCGATCGAATTTTTGTTGAGTCTGGTCGATTGCCTGGATGCTAGTAAATTGTTGTTGAATTTTGTTATTCGTGTACAGCCGATCAGAATAACATGTTAAGCGTCGGGCGTTTGTTGTTTTGTAAATATATATATATATATATATATAATGGTTTTAAAAAATTGAAAAGTTGTGGTCTATTAGCTCGGACAAGATCAATGAAAGAGAACAATTAATTTAACCAATAAACATTAAAACGCACCAGTCCAGTCAGATGCGGTACCAGATGCAACAGTCACAGCGATGACCGCTTCTTTTGATTGAATGTTTGTGTCTACGGGGGAGAATAAAGAAGTGCACGGTTTCGCCAGATCACCAATAAGTGACAGGTTATCGGCGTCTAAAGAGAGACGGTGCTGTACTGCGTCTGCTGCAGACACATTCGTGTTTGGAGGTAACGCAGAGGACAACTAAAATGTTTTTAATAGTAAAATTGAATGAAGATAATATAGGGAAATTGAAGCTACCGCGGCAAACTACGACAGCATGCCTCATTATCCAGATAGATTCTAGAAAAGTAACAATAAAGGCTAGCTCGACATAAACTAGTTAAATTTATTTATAAACTTTAATTAAAAAAATTCGTGTATTTGTAACGCAAACTAGTGAAATGATTTGTATACTTATGACTATTTTTTTCACATAAATGTTTACACAAAAAAGCTGAAAGTGGCCATACATATATACGTGCATGCATCCACACATACATACTTATATGCCTACATAATATATAAAAATACATACAAACAAGCATACGTATATGCATGCATGCATACATACATACATACATACATACATACATGCATGCATACATAATATATATATATATATATATATATATATATATATATATATATATATTTATCATAGTAAATGTTTCTTGAGGGAATTTCGTTGTTGCGATACTAAATTAATTGAAATTTCCTGATCTGCGTTTTGACTAATGCAGCTTTCATTTTTCCAGTAATTTTCTTTTTTCATAATATTTCGATCTACATTATCGTAGATCTTCATCAGATGCATTTCACTAAACAAACACTTGCTTCATTTGTTTCGTGCATCGATGAAATCTGATAATAGATCAATAATATGAAAAAAAACCTAATTAATCAAATACGTATCTATATACATGCTATATATATATATATATATATATATATATATATATATATATATACACACATACATACATAAATACATAAATAATCCCATAAACTAATAAATAGTTCTCAAACTAATTCGCTTTAAGAAGAGGCTATGTCAATCATGCAGTACTAACTAGCCATTTACAGGCCTCCACCTGATTTCCCTCATTTAAGTGTCACTAGATTAGTGAGGATCCAGTTTAGCGTGAACAGGCAACCGTTATTGCGAATAGTAATGACGGATCGCCAGAATATTAGTCTAACGTTTTTGCATGTCCAGCCATCCACCATACTTGCCTCACTAACCAGAGGAGCAAGATATGCCAGAGATCTTCTATCACAAAGCCTAGTCAACGAAACAGGTGTAAATTAAGTGGAGCGGTGATGTTAAAATAAAGAGCGTCCGAGTTTAACTGATCACCTACATATTGCTACTGACGCCAAATTCATAATGATCTCAACAAACATATTTTGGTCAACGGTCAACCAAATTAGTTTATTTTTATGGAAAGAACGAGTTTTATCCTTTCCTAAACGCCTACAAAATTATCTGATGGGTATTGCGCCTAACACATGATTGTTCTCGGTTTTGCTTTTTAAGGGATAATTTTCGATACAAAGTTCCGGGTATCTGCATCAGTCAACAGCTCATTATACCAATAAAGACAAACACATAATGCAGGTGTTAAATCTCATTTAAACTTCTGCAATAGGATTTATTACTGGCTAGTAACATAATAGCAACTGGCGATCAACGAGATAGGCATATGTGCACGTGTGTGTTTGAGATTCCATTTTAAAATAATTTCTTACGCGTGTACATCCATCTAAATGAAACTGCAGTGAATTTTCCAACATTTAATCAAATGATAAAATTACAACACACTTTATTATATGAGTTAATGTTTGTGTATTTACTTAAAAGCAAAACATGCCAATCAATTCGGCTCTTCCACAAAATATCTTGTCCATTTTAATTCGCACAAGGTGTATTAAACATCAATCTGTAAACGAAGTCAACAGGAAAATGAATGGCAATTGAACAACATACAGTTGAAACGAGACACACACACCTGTTGGATTACTTGGTGCATAGGTAAAAAGTGCTTTTGACCGTCATCTGTTGCAATCAAGGTGCCAACTTGTCCATCGGGTAGCACAAATAGCTGTTGATTTGGGCTTAGACTCTTAAACGCATCACCACAAGCTAATCTAGCAGTGCTAACATCAAAAACAGGCGCACCATCACCAAAAGAGGCGATCCGCTCACCAGCGTTGCTGGCCAGAAGTAGATTGGAAGTAGCCGTTTGTTGACTGATGACACCATTAAAACACACGGCTGATGATGAGGAGGACGAAAAAGGAGATCCAGAACTGGAAGAGGACGCAGCTGTTTGGTGACTGGGTGATTCCAACGGTTTCACCCCAGAAGTAATCGAAGCAGACGAGGCTACGGTAGTAGTAAAGGCATCACTGTAGGCAACAACAGGGCAGGAATTTAAAGAAGCTGAGTCAATGCTCGTTGAATCCGGCTGAGCATGAGCGGTTTGCACAGACGTCGTTTGATGAAGAAAGCTGCAGGGGTTTAATTGCTCGGGGTCCAGGCTGGAGGGTAATTGAAGCACTTGTACCTGTTGGAACTGAGGAATATTTTAGAAAAATACTACAATAAAAACGATAAATAATTATAAGCTGCTGCAGTTATGGTAAGCTTATAAAGATTTATCTTAGAGGTAAGTACTGGCAAGACTGTCAATAAAGCGCGTCGTTCAGGCTTGGTGAGGTGCAGCGAAAGAGCTAATGCCTATTACAAACTATGTATTGAGTTATTGTTTGCATTTTACAACCTAGAAGCATGGCATTTTCTGTAACATTCTTTCTCTAGTTTAGAAAGGGTTGCACAAAATTTGGCGGTCGATCTATGTAATATAATGCATATTAATATTTGCGTTATTTTAAAAAGGTTATTTACACTGAAACATAGAAGATACGACTAACGAACCATCCGTTTTATTCATTTAACAGAGATAGTTAATGATGAATAAAATGGTGCAAGATGAGCGTAACGATAACTGAACAATGTGAACAAGGATGACAAAAGGACTATCGATGACCACAATTAAAGTTTATACAATATCCAAACTTATACACCTTTCCTTTTTTAAGGAAAATATAATGCTTGATGTTTAAACAAGATCAATAATTCCAATAAAAAATATCTGCTAAGCATAAATATTCCCGTTAATAAAGTGAAGCTTAGACCAAGGACACGTGAACATGCAAGACCATAAATAATATTGATGACCGCATGTAAGCATGGCGAATATTGTAAAAATACATACTTCATAACGTCGCGAACGGTTTACAACATATACAAAACTACACCAACAGGTAAGTAATGATTAAAAGTAGCAATATTAAATTAAATCGCCGATGATTATAAATGTTCAGTAAATCAATAAGTACGATAATAGGACTGGTCAGAGCAGTGATAATACCGTAAAAATATAAATATAAGTAAAAACTAAAATAGTGACCAGAGCCACAAACTCATTGATCGACAAACAAACAGAACCGATGCTCAGATAATTCACGAATTTTTACTGTTACTGTCATGTTGAAAGAAGATTACCATTTATATAAATACTAAGCTTATTGTTTTACAAAATAGGTATACATTGAAAAAAGTTAATGTCCCCCACACGGAGGGTTCCAAAAGAATCTACGCCAACCAGGTGGAATTAACCAGGCCTCTCCACATATTTGTACAATGTGTTTAATCTAACTTTAACCGTCTTGCTTTACAGAAAATGCACTATATGAGGTACTATCTATTACGGTCAAGTTGAGGTCTGTACCTGGATTATATATCAGTTCAAGCTATATAAAGATTTAGATGAGTGACTATCGATAATTGCGGCTTTGCAGTCGTTCACAAGACTGCAAGTATAGCTTATCCAGAAAAATAGCAATTCCTATGCTCATCTAGTAACAATGTCGAAGGTCAGTTCATCGCCCGACGAGCTTCGATAGGGATACTGGGGACACACATACGCCTCTGGCAAGGTGACATCTGGACTGATAAGAGGTTAATTAGAAGAGCTCGCTTCGCTTCGACGCGTGGATAGCAGTCGGCCACCTGCCAAGTTTCCAAATATGAAAGCTATCAACTAGTAATTTCGCAGTAGATCCAGTATTATGGAAAATTTTCGTGTTAGTAGAGTTAAAAAACAAGTTCTGCAGTTCCATCCTGGAATGCCGAAACGAGGTTTGCATAAGCGTTTTCATTATGGCGTTCCAGTTGCTATTTTGTATGTTATCAGCTGTATTTTCGTGTGACCCAGCAGAAGCAAAGACATTCCTCGAAACGTGCTACATATTTGTAACTGTTTTTAGCAAAAAAGATAATGGGACAGAATATAGGCGACCGCGCGAATCAAAATTTCTGGCGCATTTTAACGGGCAGATGATTTTGGTCACATTCATTGATTTAACGAGTAGAGACCTCGTTATGTGCAACAGCGCCTTAAACAGAAGACATTCTTCATCTGCTTACTACGGTGAAAGACGCCTATCTAATTTTGCTTTCCATATATATGAATTGCGATTTAATACTCCTAGAAGGTTTGCCGTCATGCTCTGATGATAAGCATGGAAGGCCGAAACACGCCAGTATGTTTGCAAGTATGTATTTGGTGTTGCGAACCTAGTAACAAATTAATTCTGTTGTGACCAGAAGGATAAACCAATGGCAGCATGAACGGAAAGTATAATCTCATGCAGATTCGTTTCGTGCTTACTGGCGACTCATCAGTAGGAGCCGGTATTACGCCCTTTAACCACTATATATTTGGTAGAAGAATGTGGAATAATAGGACGGTACAATCTCCTAGAAGAATGTGTAAACCTGCAACAGTGAAGCTAACATCATATAAAGTCTACGACAATGCGACTTCAACGCTAACTCACACTATATAATATATATACCGAGTCTGTAAAGGATACTAACACTATGGCTATTGTGTTAGTAACCGATACCAACATTATTGTACCGAAAAGGTGCATGGTACTAACACTATGGTTTCCGAGTCGGTACATGATACCGGTTTGGTTGGATAATTTTTTACTTTATCTCCGGATCTTTTGATATTCTTAACCATAGCAAGAGGTATATATATATACCTATTGCTATCTGAAGCAATGTTTAGCTTATACTGATAACAGCAATCCTACCATCAAATGTCACTACAATATCACTTATACGGGTGGCATTTAGTTCGTTCTATAAAGACCGTTCGCGGGTAGCTAGTGAAAATTCTTTAAATCAAGTTTGCGAGCTTGAAGTAAACACCAATCCCATTGGATTTAACCAGTCGTCGAACAACGCACTGACGCGTTTCGACCTTCCTTGATCAGCATCAGAGTACGAGGGCAAGCGCACTAACGAGGATCAAACCACATTTCATATATATGGAAAGCAAAATTAGATATGCGGATCTCAACTCTAGTAGTCTTGCATTCATTGTACGTGACTGGAAATGTGGGCTGCACAATTTCTCTGCAATCACGAAAATTAGATGTTTGTAGCTTTGGCCACAAACACATATTGAAAATACAATTAAACAATAATTGATTGCGAGGGTGGTGGTAGCAATACTTTAATCAATTTCGCGATCTTGAAGTAAACACCAATCCCATTGTATTTAACCAGTCGTCGAACAACATAACACAACTACTGCCAGCCGCAACGCACTGACGCGTTCCGACATTCCATGAACATCATCAGAGTACGGCAGCAAACTGCCTATCGAGAATCAAACCGCACTGCATATATATGGAAAGCAAAATTAGATATACGGCTCTCAACACTAGTAGTCTAGTGAAAATGTTTGGTCGAAAGAGAAGTCGCATATGATCCACATGAAGGAACAGAAAGCTATACACATAAGTTGATATATAACTCAAAATTTTAAGCAGAGTGCGGCAGCGATGTTATAGTGGATTAGGTCAAGGTATCTTATCAAATTTAACCGGATTCGGGCCCCAGTCACGGCAAATTCTATTACGTGTTTATCGAATAAGGACGAAACTGGTCTACTTGACGAATTAGTTTTGCTAACTTACGCAATGGTTGGTTTAAACAATCGAAATTAATATAGTGAAAATTGTGCATACAGTACAAAACAATAAACAGAGACTTAAATCTTCTGCACGGTGGAATCCATAGGAGCCAGTGCCAATGAGATCTCTACACTGAACCCTGCTTCAAACTAGATTGCAACATAGTTTCCCCTGTCAAATTTTCTCGTGGTTAGTGAATGTACAGTGCGCTGTGATCAAGTGGCCGTCATGCGAATAACTATAGCCAGCCAGGGTATGGCTGGCCTGATCCGCCTGTGGTTCCAGCTTTGGTGGCCTAGCGAGTGAGATGTGCAATTAGCCTTTCCAAGCATTGTCCAAATCAGCGTAATTGACTTTCGATAACAAGATTTGATAGAGATGGAACATCGAAAACTGCCGTATATAACTGGCTGGCTCATAAGCTTTGCTCTCGATTAATGCCGCTGCGCTCAGCTGTTAAAAACCGGAACCGAATTGGGCGAATTCAGTGATTAGCAAAGCTGCTCCGGCGCGGGTAGCTGTAGACTGAAGAGCTCGGTAAGCTAATTGATAAAAAATCTTCGAGACTAAGCAACACACGAGAACTAGCTAGGTCTATTGGAAGTCAACCGTGCGTATCCAATCACATACACACATACATAAATGCAAACATACATATATAAATACATACACACACACATACATACATAAATAAATACATGCATGCATACATGCATGCATACATACATACATACATACATACATACATACATACATACATACATACATACATACATACATACATACATACATACATGCATATATAAATACAAACATACACACCTACATACATACCTACATACATACATATATATACAACCAACAGGAAAAAAGAAAACGGAACACGTAAATATATTGGAATAACCAAGGAGATACACTTAGTTCTTGCGTATATGCGCATGCTCGACGGATCAAGATAAGAAGCCGATTTAACCCACAGGAAAAAGGATATCTGTTTATCATATTAAGCACATACAAACATTAATGGCAACCCATATATCACTCAAAATGATATAAACTGGAACAAAATAAATAAAACCATTTTAGTTGAATAAAATAAAGCTTCTCTACATTGCACGGTCTCTGTATTATAGCTAAATCTCGAGGATTATTCGTCAGGAAATAGGCTCGAAAGTGATATCAAGTGGGATCCACCTGAAGGAAATACTAACCGGAAGGCGAAATTTGGTATATATTAACAGTTGAATGCAACGTAAGGCTTCGGTGGTGCAAGAAATTTGCAAGGCGCTGACTTAAATGCCTCCCGGTTCAATTTAGGGCTACTGTTATATTTGTAACTATTTGATGAACGCCAACTATGAACGAAAACATACTTGCTGATGAATTTCATTTGCTTTTTTTGCTTTGTATAGTTTAAATTCAAATAATAAATCTATTATGTCAAGTAGGTGGCTTCGTCACTCATTTAACTCCAAACTCCCTCTGGAGCGAGTACATGCATGAGCGACTATTGATGGAAGCCGGTGGCAAAGAGGAATAATTGTGTCACTTTATTACGAAAGGAGTTACGATAACGTTGCGCAAATTGTTTGGCATTAAATGTAAAACATGACAACATCAATTAACCACACAAAATTAGTACAACACGAAGTGAATACGCTGAAGACGCAAATACATTCGCCTTCGTCAGCAAGACATGCTGCCTAGCTTTGAGCATCATTGTACCTGAAGACATTGCTGACCATTAACATAAGTGATCACCGGTTGTAGTACAGTTCCCGCCGGTACAAGCTGAGGCGCTTGTTCAGCTGTTGTGCCTGTGCTGGTGGTGATGGTGGTAGTGGAGGTGGGATTAACAACAGTTTTATGAATAAAATTATTCTCCAAGTGAAAGGTACTTTCGGAACATGACGTAGGTGGAAAGGCGGCAACCGCTGAAGAGCCACTGTTAATGATATTTAAAATTATGTTAAAAATTAAACAAGAAATTTGCAGCCACTATTGTATTTTGCACTAACCAAACTTAGAAGGGTGAAAATATGAATCAGAATACTGGGAGGAAGATTTCAAATGATTTGAGATATATTCCAATACAGGATTGCAAACATCCATGAATACACACATACATACAAACATAAGTAAACGAATACAAACATAAGTACATGAATATATATATATATATATATATATATATATATATATATATATATATATATATATATATATATATATATATATATATATATATATATATACGTACATGAATACGTACACATATATATAAATGTATATATACAAACATGCAATTTAGTTTATTTGATTTATATTTTTATACATATATGCATACATACATACATACATATACAAATAAATATAAATACATACATAAATACACACATGCATAGACGCATATACATACATAAGAACATACATACCCACATATTTACATGTATATACACATACATACATACAAATATAGGTACATGCATGCATGCATACATACATACACATATACATGTATATATGCTGACATACATACATCCATGTAGACATACATAAATATATAATAACGCCCAAACATACATGCATACCTACATATATAAAATCATGAATATATGCATATATATATATATATATAGCCCCGATCTCCTGTAAGGTCCCGAATGTAATTTATAGTCCAGAATTATGATGATTACCCAATAAGGACGAAACCGATCTTTTGAATGAATGGCCTTTTCCACACTATACATAACGTAGTTTATACTGACAAATGTATGTAAATAATGGGTCATGTAATTATATTAAGATCGCAACCTTGATTAAAAAGTAAGTAGAGTTATATTTGTATCTGTGCCACTGTTCCGACCAGTTTTATTATTGTGCGTCTTTATTTATTGAGCATTTTACATTTATCGTTGACTCATTTTAATATTCCTACTTCTAGTATTATAAATTAGTTGTCAAACTTTAGAGCATGTTTTAGGCAAAGAAAACCCACGTTTCGAAACGTGTTATCTCGTAACGTGTCGCGATGTTTAAGTGACGAACACTATGCATGAACATTAGTTAATTTAATAGTATTATTATACAAGATTTTGACACGTTTAATAGTCATTCTAATGGGAATAACATTATTATAACGTTCATGTTTCCCAAACAGTAATAATTGAACACATTATTACTACGATGCTTGTTGTCAATTGTCATGCTCACCTATATTTACAGGCAGTTCAGTAATACTATCGTGCTCATTCGCGTTAATTATTTAACATAATTTAAATTATACGTTTGCTACTAAACTTGTGATTTCACGTCTGTTTATTCTTTATTAAACGAACATAAAATGGCCATGGTGCATAAGACAACGTTAGACATGAACAGTAGCAGTATGAGCACCCGGACTAAAAACATTCTATACGAAAGGATAGTTATATGTATATATATATATATATATATATATATATATATATATATATATATATATATATATACTACATCAGATGCTACCTCTTCAGTACCGGACTGAAACTAGCCATCGTACGCGCTGTTATCTCCAAACTATTTTTGTTGGTCCTCTTGTAAGCTTTGTGGAACAACTCGAATTTCCATTGCCACGACCTCAGGCTCTAATAAAGCTCACTTTGTGTGAAGCTGAAAATCCTTTAATCCACACACACACACACACATATATATATATATATATAATATCCATTGCCTCAATATATATATGCGTACTGTATATTTCTAATTAGGAAGAAAAAACGCATTAATAACAAAGTGGATAATGGCCATTTATTTCGAGAATACTAAACTTCGCTCTACAATCTTTCATTTATATACATTCTGGGTTTTCATTTGAATATGTGGGTGGCAACAAATATGACTCGATTTTCTATTTCTTGTTTCGGCTGATTGGTAAGTGTGTATGCGTTTGTGTCTGTGTGTGTGCCTGTTTGCATGTAAAGGTCCTTCTCACTGTATTGCAAAGTGATGTCTGAGATCTGGTCATTATTGTATTGATGGCTTGAGAATTAACCATATATTCGAATTGTTTTCAAATGTTGCTGGATTCTGCTTATCAATTGCTTCTTCGTACGTCCGATATATGTGCTACCGCACATACATGAAAATTTGTAGACTATGAATGATTTGGAGAGAATTGGCACTTGATCTTTGGCATTCAACCTCATGATTCGCTGTGTATTAAATGTGATATTAACTTTAATACTGGTAAAATTCTCCTTAGTTATTCTATGTTATTAATGTGTTTTTTCTTCCGAATTATATATATATATATATATATATATATATATAGTTGTTTATTTAGTCGCATGGCTAATGACTATATGAAACTGGCTCTACGACTGTTTTAATCCAAATACGTCGATGAGATTGCACTGCTCAATTGACAAAATATAGAGTGGGTTTGGGACGTTGTGCCAGTGAGCGAAAGGTATGTATACATGAGATTATACCGTTTTTTTCATGCTGACTGTGGCATGTCCTGTTTGAACCAGTTTTTTTCTTCATATAAACTGCCCAATAAGTAATTGCCTATATATCAGTTTGTAACCATAATTCTTTGCTAGGTCATTTCTTCCGCTTCTCATTTTCACTGTCTTAACTGCAGAAATGCTCTTATTATCGTCCTTTTTGATACATCGAGTACAAAAATTATCAGAAACCGCTTTCTGCTGAGAACTAACATATATGCGATTATGTATTAGGTGTTGCACACCTAGTAACAAATTAGTTCAAATATGACCAAAAGGATAAACAAAAGACAGCATGAACTCAAAGTGTAATCTCGTGCATAATTGTTTCCTGCTTACTGGCGACCCATCAGTAGGAGCCGGTATTACGCCCTTCACCCACTATATAGTTGGGTAAGGAATGTACCGTCCTGTTATCCCATATTCATCACCAAAATATATAGTGGTTAAAGGGCGTAATACCGGCTCCTACTAATGAGTCGCCAGTAAGCACGGAATGAACGTGCATGAGATTATACTTTACGTTCATGCTGTCTTTGGTTTATCCTTCTGGTCATATTTGTACTAATTTTACATTGTTACTTTCATTATTAATTGCCTGTTGACAGAGATTTGACAATTTAGCAGCAGACCATGGGCGACGTTACGCGGCATTTCCTTTAGAAACTTCGCCACGCCGAAGTATGAATAGCAGCGTAGCACATTTAGAAAATATTCATTCAATTTTTGCACATTCATTGATAATATAAGACTACCACATCGTCGATAATATATCATTTTCATATTGCCATTTGCATAAAATATTCTGTTCATACATTATTTAAATTGTACGGCTTCTCCAAGATACAGTTTCGTTATTCATGCCTTTAGCGTTATCAATCTATCGGGTTTGCCCTAAGCGAAAGTATTATTGTATTATATTTAGTAGATAGTACGCTTCACTCGACTTAAACAGTACATCGTAATGAAACTTATTCAAATTCAAGTGAAGGTAGTTCACACATTCTCCGTAACAAAGAATATAAAGCAATTATATTTTAGCCGACCTAATGGATTTTATATAAGATTTTGTCAGTTCGAGTACAATAGAACAGAAAAGCAAGAAGCCCCAATTCACAGTACCAGCTGCAATTAACGAAGACAAAAAAATAAAAAATTAATTAAGCGTTTATTTTTCAAATAAAAGGCTACCTGGATAACACGACACCGACAGGCTGACTTTCACTAATAGAAATAGCAACATCGCGCACCATTTCTGGATGTGCAACTTCAACAACACTCGCAACGGCGGAATGTGAGGAGTTCGTGATTGACTGAACCATGTCGGACGATAAAGTACTAGAAGTCAGGGCAGAGGCAATGAGAGTAGAGGAGGATGCACAAGAAGCAGCAGCACCGAGAGGCACAATAGGAGTTCCAATTGCACCAGAAGAGCATGCAGTCAAGGCAGAGGTGTTATTCTCAGTTGGAACCAGTTGAATGGCAAATGCGGGAGCGATCTGATTAACGTGAGATGACTTCGACGTATCGGCAACTGATGCGGGTTGCGGTACAATAGCTAGTACTGGGCTTTGCTCAGTGCCGTGTACGGCTGTTGGCCAATAGTAGATCTAAATTGTCAATAACATTAAAGCAGTTTTTAGTCAAACGATTCTGTGGAGAGTTACATTGTGTATGCAAGATGGAGAGTATAAATGAATACAAAAATAAATATATCGGCACGTGTACTCAAATACAAAAAATAACCGAAATGTGTTCAGGAATTTAAGCGTAAAAAGCATCAGTTGGTGCGCACCTATTAACAAATTAGATCAGATAGAACCACAAAGAAAGACGAAAGTTAGAATAAAAAATGTACAATCTCATTTATGCATACGTGCAACTTATAAGCAGAGACCGGCTCTATATTCGACAGTGTGACTTCAAAAACAACTCATTGAATATAGTACATAACATACCTAATATAAAATTGGTTTTGGTAATAGTCTTGGCTACTATCGTTAAATAGAAGACTGACTGCAGTGAAGTGTCGGCTAAAGCAAAAAGGAAAAAATCCGGCTTATCAGAAGTCGTCGTACACCACAAACAGGAAGTTAACTGAACATTTTTTGGAGAGAATTAAACTCCGATACAAGAGAGCAAATATCGCTGGTTGCATTTCATCGTATTTTCTCCAAAACTGGTGTACGCATAAATGCGAAGCCATAGAAGCTATCGATGTAAGAAAAAAAGGAGAATCATATATTGTGCGTGACAGGGATAATGTCATGTATTTAGTACCGGCGAAGTTCTTAACAATGCTATCAATACAACTGGCCAGAGTGTGTCAGTTGTCAATCCGACAAGTTTTATGGGTACAGTCCATTTAGGCGAAATTTTCTTTCAATAGAAGAAAAATAATCTATTGGGAATCCGTCAAAATATGACATTTTTCCTGTGCTGTCATGGGACGATAGAGACAACTGCAAAGACAAAGAAAAAGACAAACGCAGTGGAGTACAACATTTTTACTGTGCATTAACAAAATTCTGAGCACACTAAACTGAATTACGACAGTCGCTTTCGATTCGGCGGACTTCAAGAAGTTTTTACAAACAATGCATAATAATGGCCTCTCGGTGAAAGCTTTTCGACCAACTGGAACTTGTTATTACGTTTCATCGACACGTAATTACACTGAATCTTACTCCGGTTCAACTATGCCATCGTTGTAGGCTTTTCTAAGGTTACTGTAAAGTTCCGCGTTTGAAGAAATATACCATAATTTTCACGATTTTCATATTCATCTCGTCAGTCCTATTGCCTTTAAATCAAGTTTGCAAGCTTGAAGTAAATACCAATCAAATTGTATTTAAGCATTCGTCGAGCAACAGCAAAACTACGGTTAGTCATACGAACAGACGCGTTTCGACCTTCCATGATTATCATGAGAGTACGACAGCAAACTGACTAGCGAGGATCAAACCGCGATGCATATATATGGAAAGAAAAATTAGATATTCGGCTCTCACGTCTAGTAGTCTCGCATACATTGTATTTTGCTGGAAATTTCGGTTGCACAAAGTATATGCAGCTTTCACCACACATATACAGGTAATAAAATTAAACAATAAATTATTGCGCTGATGGTGGTAACAATTCTTTTAATCTAATTTTCGAGCTTGAATTAAACACCAATCCCATTGTATTTAACTAGTTGTCGAACAACACAGCAAAACTACCATCAGTCACACGTAATGACACGTTTCTACTTTCCAAGATCATCATCAGATTGTTTAATTGTATTACCTGTGTATGTGGCAAAAGCTGCAAAAAGTTAATGTGCGTGACTGCATAGAAAATGTGCAGCCGACATTTCCAGTAAAGTAAAATGTTCGCGAGACTACTAGAGGTGAGAGACGCATATCTAATTTTGCATCCATATATAGGCATTGCAGTTTGATCCTCGCTAGTCAGTTTTCAATTAAAAAATCAATGATTGCACGGGTGGTGGTAACAATTATTTAAATCAAGTTTGCGAGCTTGAAATAAAAACCAATCCAATTGTATTTAACCAGTCGTCGAACAACATCGAAAAACTAGCGTCAATCACACGTACTGACGCGTTTGAACCTTCCATGATCATTATCAGAGAACGACGGCAAACTGACTAACGAGGATCAAACCGCAATGCATATATATGGAAAGCATCATTAGTTATGCGGCTCTCACCTCTAGTAGTCTCGCATACATTGGACACGACTGGAATTTTCGGTTGCACAATTTCTATGCAATCACGAACGTAAACGTTTTGCAGCTTTCAACACACATACAAACACACACAGGTTGTATATATATATATATATATATATATATATATATATATATATATATATATATATATATATATATATATATATATAGGTAATATAATTAAACAGTCAATGATTGCGCGGGTGGTGGTAACAATTATTCATATACAACAAAACGAGATTGATCAATGCAATTAAAATTATATCGCCGCGATCCTTAAATAAGTTCGGAAGCAGATCATTGGAGTCTGCAGCTTTGCGACGTTCAAGGCATATGAATGCATCTCTTAACTCTAACAATGATACATTTTCGAGGTTAGCGTTTAATTTCATTGCAAATTTCTATAATTAATTAGATTAAGGTTTCAATCATTTATTGTTTCAATAACTGCAGATTTTGGATGTTTAAGTAATTCTGCATTCCGTATTTCCAACTCTTACATTTGTTTGAGATTTGCGTTTCACATTTTTAATACAGGCATAACTTCTGGGATCTGGACTTATGGAGATACCAATAAAATTAATCTTCTAAGTGTTCAGCCCACATATCAAGACGACACATTTTATCAGTAATGTTTCAATAATTTGTTTCGTTAATTGCAGATTTGCGATGTTAAAGAACACATTTTTGGCGCGAGCAAAACTTCTGGGATAGGGACTGATCCGGGTGCCAATAAAGTTATAATTTGAAATATTCAGCTCACCTGTCAAGACGATACATTTTATCACTAATTAGATTATTGTTGTAATCATTTATTGTTTCGTTAAATTGAAATATTCCCGGATCCATTGCGCGTATAAGTTGAGGAAAAACATCGGCAGTCCCCTGATGCAAACGCTTTTCCCATCTCCTTCATCTTATTGTAAGCATAGCTAATGGGTGCCAATATAAAGTTATACTTTGAAATATTCAGCTCACCTGTCAAGACGATACATTTTATCACTAATTAGATTATTGTTGCAATCATTTATTGTTTCGTTAAATTGAAATATTCTCGGATCCATTGCGCGTATAAGTTGAGGAAAAACATCGGCAGTCCCCTGATGCAAACGCTTTTCCCATCTCCTTCATCTTATTGTAAGCATAGCTAATGGTAATTTGGCGACTAGTTTCGACAATTTTCACTACTTTTATAGAGACGAAATGACATACATTAGTACCCGCATTGTGTATAGCTGATCTTATCTTCGTCCACAATAAGTACAAATTTTCAACACCAGGATCAGTTGACATCGAGTTACGATAAGATTCACTTTTTGTTAGAAAGATGGCTGTACGAATTTGATCAAATCTATTCTAGGCTTATTTTTGTTCCAATTTCCTGAAAATTTGAATGCAAATATATAACGGATAGGTGCATGATTCGAGTCGACACAAGGGTTCTAAAACGAACAATAATCTTGGAGGCGACCACGACCTCTGTAGCAAGCTGCTACATTATCTATTTGAATCCATATTTTTTCGTGAGCTGGAGGATGTCATGTGGCGCAAAACCTTAAACTACATCTGAAGTTCTTGCTACTCAAGTATAATCTATGCCACGCTCGGTTATCCATTATCATTGCGCTTTGAGCTTAAAGTACATCTGCCATCTAGATGAAGTGCTGCGTCGCTTAAGTGCTCAACTTGAGCATTTAAGTCGCCCTAAAGCTGAGACGATAACTGAACTTTATGTTCGACATAACAGTAAACTTAGAACGGAGCAGTAAGCGTCCGTATTATCGCATGTAATACAGTCAATAGAAGCATAATAAGATAAAGCAAAACAACATAGCTAATTAATGTATCTTCCGATAATTTCAGTAATGTCTTTAGCGTGCCACATAAAATCGGCCGTTTGCAGGGACCCATTCAGTTCAACAAACTTCAGCTTGTGAGTTAGGGACAATGTTGACTGCTGACTGCTCGGCTTGAGAAAATTATGTAGGACAAAAAGTTCGAAGGTAACAACGTGTACAAAAAGGCTGGTGCACCCAGTTCTGTAATATTTGAAGGAAGCCGCATTCGGATAAACAACATGCATTGATTTAAAATTTATTCTACTGAAATGATGGAGTCTCTTGCTGCAAAAGTCAGCATTAAACAAGAGAATTATTTAAAAGTGGATCAATCCAATTTAACCGTTTTTATTTTTGGATCCAACTCCATCAAGGAACGCTTTGCTTTAATAGGCCACTCAAACAACCTGTTTACCAGGCTACCGGAGCAACTCTGGTGGACTGCCAGAACCACGAAGAAGGTAGACGAACCGCCTAGTTGTAAGATAATATTTTTTGAGTTGTCAGGCATCCGATCAAATCGCAGAGTACCCTCGCTAAACAATCACTTAAATAGGCAAACATCGGAGGGAATCGCTTAACAAGCAAATTCGGGTCAAGAGACCAACAACATTTAGCGTTTTTCACACAAGTTGTTCAGAAACTCATCGTTAGGAGGCTTAGATGTCCATTTTTATATGCACGTATGTCATAGATCATGAAAACAAAGTGTTTGGCGCAAAAATATAGCCATTAATATCAACCCTCCAAAATAATTCAATGTTGAGTTAAATCAGTATAATCACGTGGCCAATACAGCGTAATTACCGTCCTATTATTCCACATTCTTCGACCAAATATATAGTGGTTAAAGGGCGTAATACCGGCTCCTACTGATGAGTCGCCAGTAAGCACGAAACGAATGTGCATGAGATTATACTTTCCGTTCATGCTGCCTTTGGTTTATCCTTCTGGTCACAACTGAACTAATTTGTTACTAGGTTCGCAAAACCTAATACATACTTGCATATATATTAGTTCTTCGCAACAAACAGTATTTAATTGTAATTACCTGTTGTTGGTTTTCGTTCTCCACAACAGCTGGTAGAAAATGTTGCGACTGCAAGTTCACATGATGAATTTGTTGTGTGTTTCCCAACAGTTGCAACTGATGCAGATGATCTCCGCCAACATTCATCAACAGTGACTGCTGATGCATATGTTGAGAAACAGGGCAGCCCTCCCCAATATTATCAGTTATTGTACTAGACTGCGCAGTTGTGGTGGTGATGTCCGAAACAAGACCGGAAGGAGCCGACGTAATTCCAGATGAGCTGAGCGGAATAAGTCCACCAGACACAGGGTCAACTTGGAAGTAAACGTAAGTCTCAGCAGCATTTTGCGTCGAAGAAATTGTATTGGATGCTGTGACACATGTGGTCGAAATACAAGAAGAGGGATAAGACGACGGAACGGAGGTAAATGACAGAGATGCGGATGCGGTCATTGCATCCGTACATGAAGATGGCTGGATCTGGGAGCTCGCGGATGACGACAGTAGAGAGGCATCAGCTGAAGGCAAAAAAATACTGTCGTTACGATCTTCCGACACGGTTGAGTTCGACGCTGATTGCTGGGTATTTGATTCGCCAAGTTCACAAGCTATCAATAGATTAGGTGTTTGGCGTGTAATTAAATTTATAATATACGTAATAAAAGTTAAAATACGTAAATAAATAGATATTTACATGAAAAATGTGTTTGCCATTGTACATTAAATTGTTTATATGTGTGTCTGGGCATCTACATGTGCTCTAGACTTTATTAATACTAAAAAATTATCTTTATACATGATAAAGCCATAAAAAAGAATATAAATATCGTTACGGGTATACAGAAAAAAAGTCTCAGAATTTCGTGTTCAAAAAAGTTTTTCTTAAAAAATTATGTATCTAATCATCAAAACAACTGAGTAAATAATTAGTCCACACTAGTGGTGCTAAATCGCTGTTGGTGTTTCGTACCAGACAGGCCAAAACAGAGTTGGTAGACTGACACACATTCATCCACTCACTAAGAACAAGTGACCGTTAATTCACTTACAGCTCAGGTATGGGCAAGAATGTTATCTTGCTACGGCAAATGAAACATCAGTATATATTATACATAGTGAGTTGGCTTTGACTTCGCATTGTCGAAGACTTTGTATGAAGTTAGCTCTACTACTGCAGGTTTACTAATTCGTATAGGAGGTTGTACCTTCCACTTGTTCCACATCCCTCACCCAAATATATATTGTGTATAGGGTGTAGCACAGGTTCCTAATGATAAATCGCCAGTAAGCACAAAACGCATGTTTACAGACGATTACTCCTTTCGTTCATGCTGACTTTGGTTTATTCTTCTTATACTATTTGAACTAATTTGGCACTAGGTGCGTAGCACCTAATACAAAATTGCACATTTATATATTAATTCTTCATAGCAAACAGTGTAAAACCTTGAATTTACCTCTGAAGATAAAAGATAAGGGGAGAAGAAGGATGACTCTAGTAGAAACCAGAATCAGTATATCAACCAAGTACAATTCGATACTAACTCGTACATGGTTATTTAACCAAGAAATGAGGTGTGCTCGAGTATCGATTCCTGGAAAACTACCTGGTCCAACACTATTCAAATGATTGTGGATTTAGTTATGTTTTATAATTTTGTCTTACGCCAAACCAGCGCTGGCTCAGAAATAAGCATCCTAATGAGCTAGCGGAAAGTAGACACACGTAAAACGGCGCCGAGCCAGTACAACTGATGAAGCTTTTGTTGGACTTTCTAAAGAACACTGACTATCAAATTCATCATATCTTGTTTTTTGTTGAATATGTAAGTGACCGATATTCGTTATAAAAGGGCGATAAAATGCCAGCAGGCGTCGGAGATTTTCTGTTCCGAATGCTAATGTTTCACTAGCGTATAACATAAATGGGTGGACAGACATACTGCAGAGTCCTTCAAGATGAAGTGAGATGCCATAAATATAAAGAAACTCCATCTATGGATTACATACCATCATTTACGTTATCAGTCAACACAAGTTTGTTGGCATTTCGCTCTCTTTCAACTTGAAGGACACTGGACAAAAGTGATCCATGTTCACCGGCCTCGCTGAGTTCCCGCTGCAATTGGGCCAGTTGATCATTGCATTGTACCGGCGCCGCAGTAGCGATATTGTCCTCTTTACAACTACCTTCATTTGAAATTGACGAGATGGCAGCCGGCATCTGTACAGTCACGATTTGTCCACAGTCTGGCATACTACCAACTAACGGCTCGGACAAGGCTGGTGTCGAAGCTTCAGTAAAATCTTTTGCAATGTCATTATTGGCGTTTACCTGATGCACCGATGACATCAACGTAGTATTAACGCATGAAGTACCATCAGCATCGGAAAGCATGACAGCCGATGAAAGTGTCGACTCCTGAGAGTGTAACTCTGGACAGACAGGGTTAACTGAAGTAATTGAAACACTCGATGTATCAGGTGACAAGAGAATAGTTGTAGCGGAAGGAGCGGAAATAGCAGACGCTGAATAAAACGATGTCACATCGGACTGTACAACAAGAAATTTAGGGGAGAAATAAGGAAGAATTGAACATTTGAGCCAGATTTGAAGTTAAATAATTTGAGAAATCAGTTTATCTTCTCAAAATTGACATTTCTTGTAAAACAATTTACGCAGACATCCATATAAATATATATATATATATATATATATATATATATATATATATTATATTCTATTCAGCCGCCGTGCAATTATTGAGGCTGGTATGTCGCCTCTAAATGGTAAGTTCAGGAAAACCTGCTTGCCGGTATCCTCTCTAGTACGAATCTGCCGTGGTCTGATGTTGACATCAATGAACCGCTCTGGGTAGTTGTTCATTAGCAAAATTTTCCTCAGGTAGCCCAGTTCTTCCTCAATCTTGTGAACTTACCATTTAGAGGCGACATACCAGCCTCAATAATTGCACGGCGGCTGAATAGAATAACTAAGGACAACTTCCCCAGTGTTAAAGTTAATATATATATATATATATATATATATATATATATATATAATATTGAATGCAGGTTGTAGTGAGTCACTGGCATTTAACGCTTGGTATTTTACCATTCTTGGTGGGAACAATCAATACTAAGTTGCCAAAGTAGAACGCCATCTTAATTTTACATGTTTCATGGGCTTTTTACTCTAAATTTAAGATTTATATAAACCAGTCTTTTAAGTATCGTACAAAACATTACAAGGGAACATTACATAGTTAAATTTATGCTTATCTATTAAACCTTGGGATCTTTATTTATAACAAGAATACCACATACACCATTCGATTTAATTTTTAAGCTGTAGATCGTGTACATAAACAACGAGCTATAAAGAAATGAGATAAATAAAAATAGGTAATAATTTGTAGAAAGCAATAGCTAATAATTATTGGTATTTAAGAAATGCGCGAGCTATGTTCACTTACGAAGTTATACGCCATCAGTAATGTGTTTGAGTTTCACATCTAGAAACGTTAGTGCTTTTCTGTTTATTTTTAATTCAAAGCGAGTATTTTTCACCATTTATTGCATTGCGCAAAAATTCAACATGGTTCGAACACTCCGGATGCAGAGTCGGTACATGGTACTAACAATATTGATTTCAAGGTAGGCTAAATTAGAATAAAATTTAGGATTACAACTATTTCTGAACAACTGTTACTCCAGCAGATTCATATACTCCGGCCTTGATCAATATCAGTTATCACATGTCTCGGTAATCAGTATCTCATTCAATGTAACATTTAAAAGTTAGATACTGTTTTTGGCGGTAAACTAATATATATAAAATTGTGTATATGGTGTTGCACACCTGTTAACAAATAAGTTCAATTATGACAAGGATAATCCAAAGGCAGCATGAAGGAAACGTACAATCTCATGCACATTCGGTTCGTGTTCACTAGTGATTCATCAGTAGGAGCCGGTATTACGCCAGTTGTTTTCAAAATTGATTATAGAAAGTATCGTGATTTTGAGTCTATTAAATACCTACTTTATAATAAATTAATGCTCTGGTACACGACATATTTCTCAATTCAACCTATAAATACAACAAATTAATGAAATAAAATTTACACATCATATATATAAAGATAGCAAATTATGGTTAAGGGCATGTAAAAATAAGTCCAGTTATTACATTTAGCTGGCGAACCTTATGATGTGGATGATCAAACATCTGTGTAACGGGTATGGCTCCAGTAGCGACGTATAGTTCTCCGGCTCCAGTACTGGACTGGGTCGTCATACGATCCGCGTTATCTGCACGACTCGTCAACGAAGCATTTCCGGTTCCCGTTGAATGGTCAGCGCTAACCGTAAATACTGACGTCAAACTTCTGCTCGCTTCACCTGCTGCAGTTACAGCTGCGGGCGTCCCAGTGGCCGCGTGTGCAAATTGAGTCATATCTGAGCCTGTAATTACTGGAACTGAAGCTTCTAAAACGGGATTTTGAGAAGGTACTTGCGTTGAAGATGCGGCAGCAACACATCCAATTACTTGTCCCGTATTAGGATCGAACAAAGCGTACGCGATTGGCGCGGCCACTTGGTTGACAGTCTGATATTGAAAGTATTGCCACGTTTGCGTAAATTTTAAAACGAATAAAAACGGTATATTAAGTTGCGGAGTGTTCCATTTATGCATTAAATTCGAATGGATATAAAGGTACATTTCTCGTAGAATATAAACAATAAATATGAATTGCTGGAGTAACAGGTACTCAATATAGGATACCTTTAGCATTTATTGAAATTCTTTGTGTCGGCACCATGTATCTTTTCGGCAACCATAGTATTGGAATCATGTACTGACACAATAGCCATAGCGTTGATTCTCTTTACAGACTCGGTATATACATTAAGTATAGTGAGTTGGTTTTGAAGTCGCATTGTCGAAGACTTTATATGATGTTAGCTTCACTACTGCAGGTTTACACATTCTTATAAGAGATTTTACCGTCCTATTTTCCCACATTCCTCACCCAAATACATAGTGGGTAAAGGGCGTAATACCGGATCCTACTGATTAGTCGCCAGTAAGCCTGAAACGAATGTGCATGAGATTATACTTTTCATTCATACTGTCTTTGGTTTATCCTTGTGGTCATATTTGAACTAATTTATTACTAGGTGCGCAACACCTAATACGAAATTGCATATATATTAGTTTTCTGCCAAAAACAAAATCTAACACAGGTATTGTTCAAAGAGGAGGCAGGAGTCGTGTAGAATGAATACTTTTATTTCTATTGCCGATTATTTCTTTTCTGTAGCTTTTAACTTCCTGGGACAAAATGCGATATGCTGCGTTTCTCCATTGACTTCTTGTTTTACGAAATCAAATGTATTTACCGAAAATCTGGTTTCAGCTTCATTTTCAGACAAGCAGCTCATAGGCGGCATCATAGCGTAGGGACAAGTGAGAACCCATCAATCAATGCCAAACACCAACTGTGTACCTGGAAATTAAAAGGATTCAAGATTTTACCGAATTACGTTCTATCAATTGTCCAGCACAAGAAAAATTCGGAAAAAAGAAAATAAAAGGTCTGTTTGTCCCACGTACAACACTACACGCTGTTCAGCCCAGTGCACTCCTGAAACTGTCAACTGACGCATCCGATGTAAAAGTCGATGATGAGATGCATCAGGATATTGAAAACCGCATAAAAGAAGTTCTCAACAATGGAAAGAGAATTACTAGCTCTCCCCAATCTGTCATTACAGAACAGATACCACGCTAAGTGGAGAAGTGGTTTTTAATTGAACATTTATATACTAAAATAAGAACTGTTTTCGGGGGCTGTAATAATAATCACCATAATCAAGGTTGCGATCTTGATATAAACACCAGACCCATCATATACATACATTTGTCAGTATACACTAATTAGTGTATAGTGTAGTAAAGACAATCCATGCAGTAGACCAGTTTCTTTCTTATTGGGAACTCATCCCGAGCTGTCCAGAATTTGCCGCGGACAGGGCTCGAAACAGTGTACTTCTGCTTCGGAAATTGGTGCTCTAACCACTGAGCCACCTTGTCGCACACTATACTGAATTTTCAGATATATACCAGTTTATGTTTCTTTGTTAGCTTTTCCTTTATGTGGAGCCTATATATATCATCTTCAGAATCACTATCAATATCATCATCATCTCCATCACCATCATCATAATCGTCGTCGTCATCATCATCATGAACACAAAGAGCAATACAACAGAATTCGAAACGAACACTTCGCTGACGCCTTACCACGAAAAAATCTTTTTTTTCATTTATAATAACTATTTTATTCATAATAATGTCGAAACTAACAAGTTAGAATTAAACGTCGTGAACGAAGAACCATTCATGAACAGGTTGAACACATCTAGATGGAGCAACGCTATCTAGTCAAATTCCTTCTAATGAATAAACCAAGCGTTAACCGTGCTTATGCAACGCTATTTTCACGATAATGATGATGATTTAAAAACTAACAAAATTAAAAGTAGTAAAACACCATGCAGTGGAGTAACAAATTCATGGCCACTCTAAACGTACTTCTTGCTTTAATATGGAGATAAATTGCCAAGTTAAGCTAGTGCATTTCGCAAAACAAATGAAACAGTTGCATAGTTTGGACTCAATCTAAATTAGAACGAATTCAACGATTTTTTCAAGTCGTGTTTACGTTCGACGGTTACGACAAATATTTACGGATATGCACACAATGCTGTTTAAACATATTGCGCTACTGTGTAACATAAGTAAACAAAATGACACACCTGAAGGTTAGTGTGCACAGAAGGAACTTGGCCGATACTGCTGTTTGTCGTAGCCGGAAGACCTGCAGCAGTTAATAAGGTGAACATGCCGTTCGAGGCCGTAACAAAGCCGGGTGCTCCACTCACGGAAGCTGAGCTGACTGCGGTTGACTGATCACTTTGGACGCCGACTTTATCAACGGCTTCGGTGACCTCCTTGTGGTGAAAAAAATAAAAAAAGCCGACAAAAAGTATGAATATATGTAAGCATATATTTGGCATATTATGAAATCTAGCAGAGGAAACAACGTTGGCTTGTTACCTGAGCAGATTACTTGGTGTTCGCATCCAGTATGTACACACATTTGTCAGCATAAATCAAGCATTGCTTTGTATAGAAAGGACAATTCATCCAGTAGACTAACTTCGTCTTTATTGGGAACTCAACACGTACTGTCCAGAATTTGTCGCGGACAGTACGTGAAGAGTTCTCAATAAGGATGAAACCGGTCTACTGGAGGAATTGCCTTTGCTTCATTATACAGTGCGTATTTTATACAGACAAATGTATGTATGTAGTAGAACTGTTGTTTCTAACAAGATTACAAGCTCGATTTAAATGATTGTTATCACCTAAAACAAAGGCTTACCATAAAATGTTATGAAATATATAACTGAAAGTATTGTATAGGGTGCGGCAGGGTGGCTCAGTGGTTAGAGTAACAGATGCCAACGCAGACGTGCCAAGATTCGAGACCTATCCGCAGCAAATTCTGGACTACGTGAAAAGTTCCCAGTAAGTATGATACCGGTCTAGTGAGTGAAATGATTTCTCCAAACTATACAATGCTTAGTTTATACTGATGATGTGGTTAGGACGTCTGTTCGATGTAGAACGTCTGGAGAGCTCTATTTTCTACAAATAGTTGTAACGTTTGTGCCAAGCGTATTACGTAAATCGATTCGCATATATATATATATATATATATATATATATATATATATATACATAATACTTATTTTAATAAAATTCAATTTCAAAAGGTCGAAGATCAGTAAATATTGTCCTGACGAATACACACGTGTAAAAACATCGGGAAAAGATCTGAAAATCTTGATTGCTTTAAATTTCCATGTTCACAGCATGTCCATTTCTGTAATTGATAGGGTCACATTGTTTACGTCACTCATAAGCCTACCACACGTGTACTATCCAGCGAAAATGTTGTAGTACGGTGTTTTGCCGATTTTTTGATGACGTTTCTGAACACCTCTTTACGCACCATCCTCAGGACAGCAACACCATACTCACAGAAAAAACATGTGGAAAATTTGGAATCCTTATTCGAGACAAATTTACTTATATTTATTTTACTAACCGAAGTTTACGTATGCTAAAATATCCAGACTTTAATAACTATTCACGTATATTCAAAGGCATACCAGAAAATACACACCCGACACCATGTATGTATTACGTGTTGCGAACCAAGTAACAAATTAGTTCAGTTGTGACCAGAAGGATAAACCAAAGTCAGCATGAACGGAAAGTATAATCTCATGCACATTCGTTTCGTGCTTACTGGCGACTCATCAGTAGGAGCCGGTATTACGCCCTTTAACCACTATATATTTGGGTGAAGAATGTGGGATAATAGGACAGTACAATCTCCTAGACGAATGTGTAAACCTGCAATAGTGAAGCTAACATCATCTAAAGTCAACGACAATGCGACTTCTACGCTAACTCACACTATGTAATATATATACCGAGTCTGTAAAGGATATAAACACTATGGCTATTGTGTTAGTAAGCGATACGAACATTATTGTACCGAAAAGGTACATGGTACTAACACTGTGGTTTCCGAGTCGGTACATGATACCAACCTGTTGGATATCAATTTATGCTATAGTTCACCGAAATTGAGAATTACATTTATTTGAGATGTTGGATCCTGACAGAAAAGAAAACTAAAATGAAATATGTACGCAATTGACGTTCAAGGAACCTTATTGATAGCTTATGCATATTTAAGTAAACACATGTGTATATTTCTATAATTAAACGAACAATGGGTGTGCGGGTGGTGATAAAAATTACATTTTAATCAAGGTTGCGAACATGATATAAACACCTGACCTATTATGTACATACATTTGTCAGTATAAACTAAGTATTGTATAGTGTGGAAAAGGCAATTTATCCAGTAGATCGGTTTCGTCCTTATTGGGAACTTATCACGTATTGTTAAACAATAATTGATTGCGCGGGTAGTGGTAACAATTATTTATATCAAGTTTGCGAGCTTGAAGTAAACACCAATACCATTGTATATGTGTATTTCAAGCTCGCAAACTTTATTTAAAAAATTGTTACCACCACCCGCGCAATCAATTATTGTTTAATTGTATTTTCTATATATATATATATATATATATATATATATATATATATATATATATATATGGCGAAAGCTGCAAACAGCTAATGTTCGTGACCGTATAGAAATTGTGCAGCCGACGTTTCTAGTCAAGTACAATGTATGTAAGACTACTAGAGTTGAGAGCCGCATATCCAATTTAGCTTTCCATATATATGCAATGCGGTTTGATTCCCAATAGTCCGTTTTCCGTCGTACTCTTATTATGATCATGGAAAGGTCGAAACGCGTCAGTGCATTGCGGCTGGCGGTAGTTCTGTTATGTTGTTCGACGACTGGTCACATACAATGGGATTGGCGTTTACTTCAAGCTCGCAATCATTATTTAAAGAATATAGGTGAAGTCAATATATATATATATATATATATATATATATATATATATAAAAGATGTGGGCAACTTTAAATATATATTTGACCTATCACAATCAATTAAGTCATGGTACGAGTTTTTGTCCCACAAGTACAAATTTTATTAATTTTACATAGAAATTTATTTTTTAATAGCGAATTTAATATTTCCAAAATCTGTTCCAAATATAAAAGGTTAGCTGGATGTAAGCAAGCCAATCGCCGAGCCATTTGATGAATCGGCAAAGTACATATATTCGTCGTATGCATGATGAGCCAGATAACTAATAATAAAGATATTGGTTAACAAGTGTAGGGAATTCTCTTCGAACATCCAATTTCATATTTCCGAAGGTTAACGTCAATAAAAAACGATGATCTGGAAAAGAACCAGCCAAATACCGAGTATTACGGTGAGTTGGTTAAGCACATATCTTCATCACATACTTGATGAGCTTGATGTGATGCAGGCACCAACTGAACTAAGCTGTAGGCTGGCTGTTGTTGCTGTTGTTGTTGTCGGCGATCGTAAGGAATCGATTGTTGACCGTCTAGTCTAATCACGCTTCTGGCCGCTACGCCAGTGCTAGCGCCAGTAACGTGAGCAGTGCCTGAATTTGTTTGTGGTAGAATTGTTAAAACTAATTGTTGTTGCTGCGTAGGATTACTGTGACCTGCTACATTAGTTGTGCCAGGAGCAACACTCTGTGCGCTAGCTTGAGTGTCGTTTTTGGCCGGCTTCGGCTACATTCGAGATACAACAGTAAAGGGAACAGAGAACAAAAAATGTAATAAGAACAAAACATACCAAAGGTTCTAACAACAAAGTACATAAAATAACTTGGAATTTGGATAACATGTTATAACAATTTCATGAGGATCAAAATGCCACATTAAGCTTAAAAATAGATAGATCATTGGCGAAATAAAGGCCCTGCGCAGTGAGTCACAGAATAGCACACTGTACTCTGTTATCGACTTGATTAGGACATAATTTTGCCCATCAAGTTCTTAATCAGTTGGGAATACAGTGCACCGTCATCATGAGCTTGATATTGTAAATAAACTTATTCAGCCACAAGAGCGCCGTTCAAATTCTTCGGTGTTCCGCCACCCACCGGAATCGTTTCACTAGTCTCGCGTTCAGGATGCTGATGCGGCATTCTAAAACAGAGCTTCAACAAAAGCAAGCGCTGTTCTTTAGCAAGATGGGATGTGAATGGCATAACGGGGGGGGGGATAGGATATGAAAGTTCTCGCACATTTTGCCAATTATTTTCGTTTCCTAGCACTAAAATTAGCAGAAATTTAAAGTAAACAGAGAATAGCGAAAGGTTGAAACGACTATCGTCGCAGTAGCAACTCAGGATAGTTCACTTTTCTGTTTCAACAGCAAGGAAGAGCATCCTCAACAAGTTTAACGTGTAGACTTGCATTTATTTCAACCAGAAATTTTTTATGGATACCAGGCTTCCTCATATAAGTCAATGGCAGCTGAAGCGAAGCAAATAATTTTTAAAATATGGACACAAAAATATTTTAGGCAGGCCACGATTTCTGTTTTCTACGCATACCTGAGCGTATATATATATATATATATATATATATATATATATATATATATATATATATAATCTTTTTTTGCATGTCCGTATGCATGCAATTATTTATGAATCAACGTACATATGTGTGTATGTATACATACATGTGTTAGTATAAACTACACATTGCCTTAATTATCAAAGGCAGTCCATCCGGTAGACTGGATTCGACCATATTAGGAACTATTCACTGACTGTTCAGCATTCGCCATGGTGAGTGTGTAGCAATAGCCACCTTTGAGACTAAGAACGTACCAAGGTTCCTACATAGGGCTGGCAATAATTCAACAGAAAGTCCTCGCAGAAGCGCCCGCATTAGGATGAAGCAGTCAGCACAATGATGGAAGCAGACTTCGAGCTGAAGTGAACATAAAATAATTAATATTTATAAATTTGTTCTACTAAATCGATGCTCCTTATCCGGACGAAATACTATATATACTTGATTAAAAATAAAGCGTGTGGAAAATCTACAAATGGCTTCTGATGTGTTGGAAACGTTGATTCAAGGACTGACTGCACAAATGAACAATTTGACTGCAGAATAAGGTATAATTAAGTCTCGTCTGGATGATACTTTGATAATACATACCTATGGAATACATGTGAACCTCCTAACCAATATAGGTGGACACAAAAAGGGTGACAAGGCCGAAGAGGAATCAGAAAGAAATATGCCGGCGTTTTCAACCGAATCAACGAGTTTTTTCCGATCGTCATCAGAATTTAAGCCAATGCTGGTAACCCTCGATGTGGAAAGGCCGCAGTTGTGGTTCGAAAAATTTGAAGCATCAGTTCGAGCTCATGAATTTCCATTAGAAGCACCTATTTTGCGCGTGGCTGCCCAGGAGTTAATTGACCGGAGAGTAACAGTTCAATTGGAATTGCCAATTGACCTCACGTATGAAGAATATTTAAGACAAGTGTTGGATCACTTCTGAGCCAGCCTCAGGTGATTTCAACATTGTACAGTCTCAAACCCTTACTGGGTGAGATGCCCATTGATACCATGGCACGCATCAAACGGTGGTTCTCCAAGTTAACTGAGTCTTTACCCGGGTTGCAACGGTATGAGGCCATCATGTTTATGCTGCTGGATCCTACCAAATATTGTGTAATATCCAGTACCCAGGTAAGCCTGGAAGAAAGACTTCAAGCTCTTCAAAGTTCGGCCATGATGACAAACAAGGTGGCAGCTGCAACTCCACGCATGACAGGAGCGACACACCTTACTGGAATTCTTCGCGGCATAATCAGCAAGTCCACCACAGACGGCAAAAACCAGTGGCTTGGAAGCAAAGTTAGTATATAAGGACACCAGCCTCGACGAATACATCGTCTAAGCGTCAGCAAAACTAGTATTGTGCTCCTAGAGAACGGCCAGTTCAATGAGGAAATAGGATCCACAATCTCACAAATAAAGGTAATCGATATCAGGGCAAAAATATTAATCCTTTGGAGACTCCAATGGGTAGATCGAGTTAAGACCAGCAGAACAACCTAAAAAGTGTTCCGAATCGGATGGCCTTCGAAGAAAAAGAAGTATAGGAAACGTTGCCACATGTAAGGATTTTTATTAAAGTAAAATTTTTAGAACACTTCGACGGACAGCCAGTAATATTGCAATTGGATACGGGAACTGATTTGTCGGTATTACCAATGACTTGGCCATTAATAACGTAAAACATACAAGAGCAAATTTGTGTCAGGCATCGGGCGCGTCGATGGTGGCTGCGAGCGAATACGCAAACACACTTATTGGGACTTCATTTCATTAGAAATTGGGTTAAGCGTATATGCATATCGAGTCCTGAAAGCATAAATTCAATAAAGTCTATATGTACCCCTAAGGTGCATGAGGAGACCAGTTGTTTGTCCGTGTGGTGGAAGAATCTTCAAACCCAATATAACATTATATTCCAACTGTCTGATTGCAGCGAACGTCTAGGGCCCACGGTCGACCAGTTTAAACTAAGGCTAGAACTAAATGAAGGTTACGAACCACCAAAAGTATATGGTGCTCCTCCAAAGAAATTAGCAGCAGCGACACGAGCAAACCAAGAAATGATAGAAGCCGGGGTTCTTGAACCATCTTCATCTGTTTTCCGAGCTTCAATGGTTTAAGTTACGAAAAAGGATAGTTAGCTCCAAGCGGCGGCTGATTTTCGGCAATTAAACACAGTGACTAAACCTGACCCCTATCCTGTGTCGGCTCTGCGTGATCTGTTCCGAGAGCTAGCGGGATGCAAATGGTTTGCAGTGCTTGATCTTAACCAGGGATTTTGGCAAATAGGTGTGCGGCCCGAAAACCGATAGAGGTTAGCAGTGCAGGTACCACAAGGTCATTCCCAATTCACCCGGGTACCATTTGGTCTTAAAAACGCACCGAAAGTGTTCCACAGAATGATGGACTCTTTCGTGTCTGATTTAACTTGTACAACAGCTTACGTAGACGATATTATTGTATGAGCCACCACTGAACACGAATTACGTGTTAGGCTGCAGAAGATGTTGGTATAGTGAATTTCTATAGACCATATCTCACAGGGATTGCGGTTACGCAGCAACCCTTGCCTAAGTTAATTAGTGCCAAGATGTCGTTTCGTTGGACGGAGGTGGCTCAAGAAGCGTTTATTCTGTGTAAGCAGAAATTAATAGACGCAACTATATTGATTTTCCTGGTAGGTAATATGTCAATTGTTACAGACGCGTCAGATATTGGGATAGGAGCTCAGTCGGTTTGGTGCAACACAAATTATTGTTATAGACCAAGGTGAACAGTTCGAGTCGAGAGAAATTAATCAGTGGTGCAAAGACCTTAACATAAAGCATTCCAGCACAGCCACTTATCACCCGCAGACCAACGCGACGGCTGAGCGAGCACACCGGACAATGAAAGAGGTACTGCGATGTTGGTGCCACGAGAGCCTGGGAATGTGGAGAGACATTACATTTGGTCGAGCGGGCCATGCGCTTTACAGTATCAACAGCTACATGATTCGCTCCAACGACCACGCTCTATGGAGGGCATATTAGACTGCCAGGTGAACCTGTAATCCAAGAATCCCATGAGCGTTGCACCATAGCGGATATTCAGTAGCGACTAAAACAATTAACTGAATATGTAGGCGTCAAACAGCCACAAGGCTATGCCACGCAACCGACACACTCGCCTAAGGGTCGACGACTGTCATGGTCACGAAGGTGCAGTATTCTAAGGTAACAAACATTATATATATATATATATATATATATATATATATATATATGTGTGTGTGTGTGTGTGTGTAAAACTTGCCAAATTCATTTTACTCGGTGAATCACAATTTAACACTATGTAGCCGTCAAATTTTTAGACGGAATACAAGCGCTCTACACCAATAAGTCAGGTCACGTCGGCATCTAAAAAGAATTGAACTTTGTAGTATATGCTATTCTGAACAACACTCTTTCCTGCCTTTAGGATATTGGCGTTGAAGTTCCCAAGGCCGTAGATTCCTCGACATCGACTACGACGAGGATATTATTTTGCTAACATAAAATTATAATTTTGCACAATCCGCACTGTCTTTTGATATTAAAATTGAAATTTACATGTTTGTAATTTATAGACGATCATCTATCACTCGCTTCACAACGGCGACCTTAAGATGAACTGGAAGTAGTTGATATATTTGCTAACCTGGGTTATTACATCAAGAACTCGTGCAATGTAAGTGACGAGGTGAATATGATAATCGTCACCACTAGATTAGCGGCGACCATAATCAGTCCACTTTTTATCACGTTTTAAAAACAGATTAATGAAGCAGGTGCGATATTTCATCTAGCCAAATCATTTACACTTCTCACTGACCTTTCAAAGTATCATTTCATGCACATTCGTTTCGTGCTTATTGGCTACTCATCAGTAGGAGCCGGTATTACACCCTTTATCCATTGTATATTTGGATGAGGAATGTGTGATTATAGGACGGTACCATCTCCTAGATGGATGTGTAAACCAGCAGTAGTGAAGCTAACCTCATATAGTCTCGGCAATGCGACTTCAACGCTAACTCACTCTATATAATATATATACCGAGTCTGTAAATGATACTAACATTATTGCTATTATACAAGTATGTATTAGGTGTTGCGAACCTAGTAACAAATTAGTTCAGTTCTGATCAGAAGGATAAACCAAAGACAGCATGAACGGAAAGTATAATCTCCTGCACATTCGTTTCGTGCTTATTGCGACTCATCAGTAGGAGCCGGTATTACGCCCTTTAACCACTATATATTTGGGTGAGGAATGTGGGATAATAGGACGGTACATTCCTCACCCAAATATATAGTGGTTAAAGGGCGTAATACCGGCTCCTACTGATGAGTCGCCAGTAAGCACGAAACGAATGTGCATGAGATTATACTTTCCGTTCTGGTTACAACTGAATTAATTTGTTACTAGGTTCGCAACACCTAATACATACTTGCATATATATTAGCTCTCCGCAACAAACAGTATTTAACTATTATGGCTATTGTATCAATACCCGATACGGTACATGGTACTACAACTATGGTCGCTGAGTCGGTACATACTACTACCATGATGGATTTAAATGTTATAGCTCACCAAAATTGAGAATGACAACTATGTCTGAGCACCTGTTACATCAGAAAATCCATCAACTCTGATCTTGATCGATATCAGTTATCACATTTTGCGGTAAGCATGAAATCATTCAATTCAATATATAATAAATAAGTTCTGTTATTTGCACTGGCTTTCAACCAGCGATCGAATGGCGTAGGACACAATGTAAGCTCGACTACCAGGATCTGGATAATGAATATGATATTTAAAAAATGTAAATTTGTCGTTGAAGATCTCCGCTCAACTGACGTATCTGTTTCTTTACGAATTGAAATTATAAAAGTCAAGAGGATAAAATTGGATTACATGAACACAGTAAAACACCATAAACAAAAAACACACGTGAAGACGCACACACTACAGACATACCATTCACCAAAACAAGCAGCCACTTACACACATAGAAAGCCGCTTGGTTTGGAGTGTGGTTTTTATGAACAATGAACTGTGCGATTTCGAATGTTCCGATTTACCAGCTATGTTTCATCGGAAATGCTTTTGGTTTTGCTTTTTGTAAAAATTCACCATTCCTATCTACATAGCGTTCCAAACAGCTATTGCATGTGTATGTATGCAAAAACAATATTGGACTGCTCGACTATAGACAGCTTATCCTTTAAAGTTACATTTAGAAGGCGTTTTTGATTAAAATAAAAATCAAACTTTCACTATTTCTTTTCAATTTACCAAGCAAAACTGTTAGATGATGCGTCCCAGTGTTCATTTCTGCTAATTCGATTGTCGGAACATCACTATAATCGTGCCCATTTATTAAGTTTTGTAAGATCTTGTGCTTGAATTTCGTTAGCGAATAAAACAGGACACCAGAAGAGTAAACAAATTAACAGGCATCAAGAATGGGAGGCGCAGAACGAAACGCATTATGCGTAGTTCTAACTAAAACCGGAAAAGGGCTATCCTTGGTCTTGCGATCAGTTCGGTGATGCTTCTACAATGAATTTCTAGAAAATTTCGTTTTAAGCTAATGTCAAGACTGAATTAGGAGCACTGAGATGTTGAAGCAGAAACGTACTTATCATTGTATTCGGCGAATACTAACTAGGAAAGGGAAATAAACAAAAACATTGCTAGCACCAAAACAATTCGTCAAGCAGAACAATTTACAACTGAAATTCACTGGGCTAAGACAATCGAACACTTACTCCTTCGTGCACCACACGAATAGAGCAATTTAATGCGCATTAGAAGTCAGTTGGGATTCGTGATCATCTGTTTTATATAAACAAAGTCAGCCTGGAACTAAAGACTGTCACTTTTTATCTCTTATGTGATGTCTACACAAATCTCTGATAACCAGCTAACTACTCAGTGGTACCACGTGGCGGGGCTGCTCTCACTAAAAAGGTGACGCAGGAATTCACTGGTGTCTCACAATCAGGTACTTCGCGCAGGTTCTCGTCGGCCATGAGTGGCGGATCATCAAATCGAAAGGAAACTTTAAATTAAATTCCCCTCCGCTTGGCAGGCATATCGATAGATCAAATGCGCTTCAGAAAAGAAAGCGTCGAGGAGCACTGTATTTGCTGCTGCAATCTCGAACTAGAGACCAGGGCTGTTGAAGACACTACTCCTAAAATAATCCTATAAACCCGGTTTTATAAACTTTTCACCTGCAAAACTTTCTCTCTCACTCTCTGTCTGTAAGTAAGCATATTAAAAAGTGATTCCAAAAAAACCAAAATGACATCTACTGCTTGTGGTTGTTAAGCAAACATGGCGCATGAATACAGAGTCAGAAAAAGAAATTAAAGTACTCTGAATTTATAATTTAAAGTGTATTGAATTATGATTTACAATAAACGGATTACCTATTAAATGAGACACCGTCCCGATTATTTACCCGAGGAAATAAAAAAGACAGTGATTATTTGGATGTCTACTAGGAAACTTATGCTTGTTTATACAACGAAACACATGCTAAGCATAAATATAGCGGGTACACTTCTTGAAATCGAAATGCCCAATATAGTTTATTTGTACAAATGTCAGTTTCTCATTGCGCTGTGTAGGCCGAACGGACCGATTAGAAGAAAAGCGAAATCAACAGCGTTTTAGAAATCTAACTTTTCCATAGTGATTGAACACGTTGTTTAAAAAAATCACACAAAACCGGGCGGAATTCCATGTGTCTGTAAAAGAAAGAAGTGAAAGGAGATGCGTATTATGGAAGTATTCAGTTGGAAAATCTTTCGGTCGAAGTTAAATAAAATACCAAGCATACAGACATACATATATGCATAAACTGGTGGGTTGTGTGCGTGTATATGTGTATCCTTGCATGTTAGTTACATTCTTCCTGTTTGTAAGGTATAATACATGAATTGTAATCCAATTAAACCAATTTGTCTCTCTAAATCAACTGTATAGAGCACAACGTACTTCATTCGAATTGAGATATGGAGTATATTTAATAACTACGCTGTATTAGCTTTGAAAAAATTATGATTTAATATAAAAAGAATCCCATTTGACATGATTACAAATAAAAATAGCTGATCTCAAAAGCAAACATATTTTCTATTTTCTTCAACTCCGTAACCTATACAGAATGGCTTGAATCGACCATAAAACCGACTGACCTTTCCACGGGATGAAGTACCACTACGCAAGGTAAGAATAATGATCTTTGTGAAAAGTCAAAGATAAACAATAATAAAGAAAATCGAAAAAACTTGCCAAAATCTGTCTGTAGTAAGTCCCATTGTTGTACTGTTGATATGAATCTAAACAATAAACAATTAAAATACGTAATAAATCAAACTATGCTATAATTTAGATTTACTTACCGCAAAAAAGCAAAATAATATACACAAAAAATCGAAAATGTGCAATTATTTAAATAAAGTTTGTAGAATTGCTATAAATACCAGGTTTTTTAATTATTTAACGATTCGCAAAAAATAGCAAAACTACCATAAGTCACACGTAATGAAGTGTTTCAAATTTCCATGATAATCATAAGTAACCGACGGCAAACTAAGTAACAAGGGTAAAAACTAAATGTATATAAAAGGAATGAAAACTCAGTTATGCAGGTCTCACCTCTGGTAGTCTCGCATAAATTGTTCTTGATTGGAAATTTCGGCTGCACAATTTCTATACAGAAACAAGCACTAATTTTAAAAGAAACATATTGTGCGACAGGGAATAGATTATTTACCTGATTTTCGGATTGCCTACCGAATTGTTTGAATCCACTGTAATCAAATCATGATAACAGTGGATTCAAACAATTCGGTATGCAATCCGAAAATCAGGTAAACAAGCATTAGCTTTTTGCGTTTATTTCAAATCGGAATATTTGTTTTATCTAGTTTTCATCACCACTTGCACAAACAATGATTGCATAAAAACAAGTAAAGTTGAAACTAGGGCAAATAACGTTATCGATAAACCACAGACACATACAATCGTGTAACGGAAGCATTTCAATGTGACTAACAATAACACTAAAATTCATTTTTAAGATTTCATCTCGTTCTTGAAGCGCTTAATCATTCCGTTTGGTCAATATTCCGAGTGATATTTTCTTGTCTCCTTGTCTCTCCGCATCCGTACTAAAGATGTGAAGCGATCTGGTTAATTATAATGTAATGGCATAGGCGCCACTTGATCGCACAATGTGACGAAACTAGATTCGCGCTCATGCATGTATGTACCTAGTATTGTAAGTGGGTATGTAGATGTAAATGACAAGGTATAAATCTCGTGCATGGTGGGATTCAGAGGAACCCATGCTTATAGGGAAGAATTAACTGGGCCTCCACAATGAATCCTGTTTTCCTCTAGACTCACAAACTTTTCAGGCATTCATGTGTCCCTTGTTTAGTGCAAGTACCGGGCGACGAGCTCAAGTGACCGACATCGCTAATTAAAATTAAATTAATCTAGAGGTAACATCAAGCAGATTAACTTCCTGTGAATGAAGTGATACGGAGGTAGATAGATAGATATAGGCTTATGAACGCTGTCACTTCTATACAGAGAATTAACAGGCGCAGTGTTCAAAATGATTTTCAATACAGACCAAACCTTTACTACGAAGACTTACCAGTGGAATGAAGTATCTGATTTTGTGGACTTCTGACGATTTGTGAAGAGATTCCGAGTTCGTGGAATTTACTGCTACCTTGACTACTCGAAGCTTCACCCACGTTGGTTTTTAAAGAGTTAACTCGGCTCGATTGAATGCGAATTTTATTCTGTCTGCGACGGTGTCCTGATCTGTACGTGCATCTACCCAACACCCAGTCTGTGTCCTTTGGATCGTCACTTGGGCGAAGTATCGAAAGAGAAAGAGCGCCTCTAGTTGAACGACGACCGCGGAAAGATTTCGCATCACCTACAGCTCCGGCACGTGCAGCTCTGCGTTTCGGAGCGGGCACTAGTTATATAGAAAACAATATTAAAAAGTTTATAACAGGGATTAATGGTAATCACGAAAGACATAAATAAAAAGCGACCAAAATTCGCAGACAATGTCGGACTAACTACACGATAAGAACAACCATTATGGTACTTAACATACAGCAAAGACAACAGAAAGATTATTGTGCACACTCTGGAAACGATTTAATAAAGTAAAACCATTAGACGCCTTCCTCCACGATTAGTGGGACACGATAACAGAAATCGTAAGAACTGAATGTAGCAGGATTTTGACATATCAGAGATGGATCTTTGCCTAGATAACCAGCACGAATCACGATTACCGAAAATGATAACTTTCTGATGACAAAATGTTATTTATGGCATTGCTTGTGTATTGTCCAACACAACATATCGAAATAAAATTAAATACAAGCGTAAGAATATAGTTAAATAATGTTTGTTGCGAAGATCTAATATATATGCAAGTATGTATTAGGTTTTGCGAACCTAGTAACAAATTAGTTCAGTTGTGACCAGAAGGACAAACCAAAGGTAGCATGAGCGGAAAGTATAATCTCATGCACATTCGTTTCGTGCTTACTGGCGACTCATCAGTAGGAGCCGGTATTACGCCCTTTAACCACTATATATTTGGTAGAAGAATGTGGAATAATAGGACGGTACAATCTCCTAGACGAATGTGTAAACCTGTAATAGTGAAGCTAACATAATCTAAAGTCAACGACAATACGACTTCAATGCTAACTCACACTATATAATATATATACCGAGTCTGTAAAGGATACTAACACTATGGCTATTGTGTTAGTAACTGATACCTTTTTGAAATCGATGAGTACCGGATACTAACACTATGGTTTCCGAGTCGGTACATGATACCAACCTGATGGATATAAATTTATGCTAAAGTTCACCCAAATTGAGAATTACAACAATTTCCGAACACCTGTTACTGATATCGATGAAAGCCAGAGTGTATGGTTTAACTGGAGTAACAGGCGTTCGGAAATTGTTGTAATTCTCAATTTGGGTGAACTTTAGCATAAATTTATATCCATCAGGTTGGTATCATGTACCGACTCGGAAACCATAGTGTTAGTATCCGGTACTCATCGATTTCAAAAAAGGTATCAGTTACTAACACAATAGCCATAGTGTTAGTATCCTTTACAGACTCGGTATATATATTATATAGTGTGAGTTAGCATTGAAGTCGCATTGTCGTTGACTTTAGATTATGTTAGCTTCACTATTACAGGTTTACACATTCGTCTAGGAGATTGTACCGTCCTATTATTCCACATTCTTCTACCAAATATATAGTGGTTAAAGGGCGTAATACCGGCTCCTACTGATGAGTCGCCAGTAAGCACGAAACGAATGTGCATGAGATTATACTTTCCGTTCATGCTGCCTTTGGTTTATCGTTCTGGTCACAACTGAACTAATTTGTTACTAGGTTCGCAAAACCTAATACATATTTGTAAGAAAATAGAGACTGATTCATACAAACATCCAATACATACACACATGAATACAGGGATAAAAGCAAGCATAAATACACATGCACAAATAAATGCGTACACACATGCTTACATAAACAAACGTTAACACATAAATGTATACGTACATGCAAATATTCAAACATACATGCATACATTTATACAGACATACAGGCATACAGGCATACTAACATCCATACTCATACATACATACCTGCATAAATACTTTGAAATCTACATAAAGAGCATACATAAATACACATACATACATACAGACATAAATAGATACATAAATACATGCATGCCTACATACATACATACACACACACAAATGCATAGATAAAAACAAACAAACATGCATACTATATATATATATATATATATATAATATATATATATATATATATATATATATATATAAAGCATTCATACATACATATATGTACACATAAACATGTGTATGTGGCTGCTGCATGAAAGAAATGTCACTGGCGCTCCGAAACCAGATGCTCCCAGATAATCAAACGAACATTGGTTGCGTAATGACGTATGTCAGTATTGAGTAAAACACAATGTAAGAGCGGAAAAGCTCTAAATCTAAATTATCTATTTATACTAGAAATGTGCAACCTAGTTATGCCGTTTTGTATGATAATGATGATAATGATAATGTTGGTGATGGTAATTGAAATGATGATTGGTTAGAATTGGAGTTAAGATAGAAGCTAATTTTAATGGAGAAAATAAATAATTTACCGTAGGCACTGCCTCGCGGACGCCTACCACGTCTTCTGATGGTGAACTCGCTTGAGCTGGTGTTGGTTGAAGCCGTTATTTCTGAGTCAGGGATACTGGTTCTTGAAGACAAACTTGGATCGGCTGAAAAATAACGGAACACAACAGATGGAAAGAAAAGAAATAATAACTAAGCGCATAATAAAACCTCCAACTCTTAATGCCATGTTGAAAATGCACTAAAGTTATAAACAAATTAGTTAATTTGAACAAATACAAATTGGATGCTAAATAAGCACATGCTAACCTATACACAAAACACAGAGTTCTACATTTCTCGCACGTTGGCTACCACAAAAAGCCTCATCATGTCTAGCCATACAAAAGTCAAAAGTGACTAATTTTTCACTGCCATAAGGAGTGAATAAAGTATCTGAATAAAAACAGCAATAATATTTTAGACAAATTATTAGTGAGATTTACGAGAAAAAGAGAGAGACGAAATACATAGTTACTATGAGTAAATTTATCAGGATAACTCACAGAAATGAAGCAAGCTAAACCTCTCCACAACACCATTATAGCCAAGTTAGCATTCGGGCAAGGCAACATCAGCAATACAGCTTCCTTGCGGATTTCACTGTATCACTTCATAAACAAACCTAACCGCGCAGCCAACTTTGCCCTTCTAAGGAAAGAAAGTTTCGAAGATGATTCTAATAGACATCTGCAACAAGATGGCCACTGAGCTCGAGTCGATGCCATGTCGCTAATGGTTTCTAACAAAGAACTATGATGCGCATTTGGGCCCCATCTTGGCAAACGAGTGGGTCCTATACTACCCAATTTTGATGTAAGTGACTTCAACTGTTCCTGCCATGTCAAAATCTGCCCACCTTGTTTCTTACGCCAATCTGGTGCTAGATGAGAGAACAGAGCTCTACTGGGCAAACGAAATGAGGGCATACGCAACACGTGACAGAGCTAACGCAGTTTGTTTTTCTAACGAGGAGCACTTATTGTCAGATCCAAAAATACGATGTCAACGTTAGTTATTCGTTGTTGGTAACCAACACGTGCTATACTTCTCAAACAACGATGATCGAATGTATGTGAGCGTCTCAAATCATCAACTCTAAAAGACAAAGTTTCACTAGCGTATAGTAAGACTGTGCGTACAGATGCATTGTAAACACGACCTTTAAGGCAAAGTGAAATATTCGCGTTTCTCCATAAATGGCGAAGGTTGGAGAAAGCTACTCTAGCTTTCGCGATCCGTATTCTCACCTCGCCGGACATATTGCCTACGTTATTGATAGAGCTCCCAAGATATGTAAATCTGTCGACTATGTCTAGATCTTCATTCTGCAGTTGCAACAGTGGAGTGAGTGGTGGGCGATCCTGTAACAGTATCTTACATTTAGAGGGTGCGAATTTCATACCGAAAGACGGAACAACGTTTGTTAATCTATTCAAGGTCGTCTGGGCTGCATCCCGATTGTCGAATAATAGTACGATATCGTCCGCATAGTCAACTCCTGCATCTTGAATGTGTGGAAGAGTCTTGTTTATAATAGCACCGATTACTAAATTAAACAAAAATGGGGAAAGCGGCCAACCTTGACGAACACCACTACTGGTTGTAAAGATATGCGTTAATTCGTTGTAGACCTTAACGCAACCAGAAGTATTTGTGTAGAGAGCTCGTTTAATACTAACAAATTTTGTGGGCACACCGCTTCTCGACAAGGTATGGAATAAAACATTGCGATTCACTGAATCAAATGCATCCTTGAAGTCTCGAAAGACGGCTATTGTGGGACGGTGATATAAATGTCTCTGTTCGATAAGTTGCCTTAACGTAAAAATATTATCTATACAACCTCGTCCAGCGTGGAATCCGGCCTGTTCTTCTCTTATATGTGATTCACATGAAGCGCTAAGACGACGTAGGATAATCGAAGCAAACAACCTTGATACGACCGGAGTCAAACTTATACCACGATGGTTATCGCACGAATTACGATTGCATTTCTTGAAGATGGGAATGATGGTCGACTCATTCCAATCAAGTGGAACGGTTTCCTCATTCCATATAGTATGAAAAAGTTTGGTCAACGCTCCTGAAATTATATCGCCACCATCCTTAAACAATTCAGGAAGCAAATCATCAGGGCCTGCGGCTTTGCGCATCGCGTACTTCTAACACGGATAGTTTTTGAAGACTAAAATTCCGCACTGTTGATGCAGACATGCTTTCGGGAATCATAACTGACGCGGGTGGCCAAGAAAATTGATCATTGAATTGTTCAGCCCACCTGTCAAGACGACTTATTTTATCGGTTATTAAATGGTTGTTACTATCATTTATAGTTTCACTAATTTTTAATTTTCTCGGATCCGTGGCAAGAATAAGTTGGAACAAACAGCAACTATTACCTTACGCGAAAGCTACTTCCAATTCTTCAGCCTTTTTGGTCCAAAAGTTTTCGAAATCAAATTTTAGACTGCGCTTAAGTTGACGTCTTCTAGTGCGACGAGTATTATTATGAGTTGAGCCAGGTGGAATTTGGCGCCTTGTTTCGAGTATCTCCATAGATTTAACAGAAACTCGATGATTATTTCTATGGGTGCCTGCAATGCCACATACAGTAGTACCTGTATTGTGTATGGTGGAGCTTATCTTGGACCAAATTAAATTCGAATTTTCGCCACACGGACCAGTTAGAATATTTTCATATTTTTTTGAGACGACGGTTGTTCGAGTTTGCCTACATCAATTTGGGGTTTATTCTTAACTACGGAGATAAAGTTGCCTGCAGTAGCCCAATTTCGCTTATCCACCCTGCACGGCTCAGCAGATAAGGCGACCCTTTTTATACTGCGCGACGGCCGATGCAGTATGTAATCATTGTAAGTTGTACTTGTCATGGTTATATGTGGACTGTAAAGGAACACTAGGTCGCCCATTCCTAGTGATGGTTTGTATTCGGAATTTTCCTTCTCCTAGATAGTCTGCCAACCAAGGCTGATGAGCACTATCTGCCCAGGTGCCAGTGACCAGTTTCCTTCAGCAGCCGAAACTTGCCCTTCGCGTCTGGAAAGTTTGCTCTCATTCCGTCACAACAAATTTAACAAAAACAGTTACTGCTCAGTTAAACGAAACTAGACGCTTCACATGAAACAGGATGATGGCTGTGTCGCTTTTTGACTCGGCAAGGTTCATGTTACCAATCCCGAGTTCACTAGCTTGAGCCCGCCGGTCGTCAGGCCGGAATTTCTATGACTACGGGCCACAAAAGCTTATGCCAATAGAGCAGAATTAACCTGACTTCTTCCTGAAATCCTGTTTACCGCTAGACTTACAATGATTTTTACTTATTCAAGTGTCTCATGGTTAGTGGGAGTACGATGCGGTATCGCAAATAATAGTATTCAACCAAGAGATGGCTGGCCCACTCCTCGCCAGGTTCCAAAGTTCCACCAGAGTAGTATCGATCGCCTGGCGAGCAGGAACTGAAATTCGTCTTCTCGAATAACGAATATCACGAGTAAGTTTCAGGTCTCACGATTGTTAGTCCAATTTTGCTGCGACTGCAGTCATTCACGGGGGGTTGATTGAAGTCTGGCGAGAAGGATGTGTAAGTAAATCTCTTGGGAAATGCACAAGACACCGAAATTGGTTTCGTTTAATTAGACAGCACAGTGAAAGCACAGTGACAGCACATCAAATAGCAGCAGACGGATTTGATCAGATCATAAATTCCGTCCTTAAGTAACGCCTTCTGACACTCAGCTGACAATGACCTAAACCAAACCGAGGGAATAGATAAATTTACAAAGTTGTCCAGTGGCTAGTAACTGCAGTCGGTTAGCCTCAAAATTTCAGCCATATGATAGAGAAAATGAAATATAATTGGCGTAGAATTAGTACTGGTTTTAGTATTCACATGTATGCCAAAACTGTAAAAAGTAAAGTCGCGCATTTGAGTGAATAGGTTAGATTCACAATTTTACTACAGTTAGGTGGTCATCAACCCAAAACCTTTGAGCACTATCTGCTCGGAGCAGCTGGCTTTATGATGACAACGAAAGTTCTCTACGTTTACACTGATATTGAGAGCAATCCCATCACGAGAAGACCACGCTAAACAATGATTGGGGCAGACAATTATAAAAGTATCAATCTTGACCCTAATTCTTTGTGGTGCATCCAAAAATAATAAATGCGACTATCGTTCTGTTGTCCAAGTAATTTTAGATAATGACGAAAAAGAAGCCTGCTATCGTTTCGTGTCTTGACTGATGTATTTCAAAATAAGTAATAAGTCATTTTCTAATAGAAAACTACACGGATTAACATATGTAAAAAAAACAAGAATAATCAGTTTAACTACTCCTAATACCATTATCAATAAATCCAATGATGATAATACTATTAATATCATAATGAGAATGTATACCACACTTGCAATTACTAATAACACAAACACTACTTCTGCTATGTAATTAAACGAACGATGGTGGCGTGGCCGTTGGTAAAAATTACTTTAACCTATGTTGCGATCTTGATATACACACCTGACCCATTATGTACGTACATTTATCAGAAAAGACTTAGTATTATAAAGCGTAGAAAAGACAATTCATCCAGTAGAACGGTTTCATCCTGATTGTGAACTCATCATGTACTGTCCAGAACTTGCCACGGACAGGGCTCGAACCTGAGCACATCTGCTTCGAATTCTGTTGCTCTAACCACTGCGCCACCATGCTGCACATTACACCATACACAATTTTCAGTTGTATACTAAACAACGTTTCTTGGTTAGCCTATCTTTTAGGTGGAACCTATATGGCGTCTCATTAGACCTAATGACTTCTCTGAAAGGCTATTATATATATATATATATATATATATATATATATATATATATATATATGTATATATATATATATATATATAACATAAATGTTTATTTCAATACCACTTCCCCATGTAACGTGGTATCTGTTCTATAAAGTCAGATTGTAGATTGATAGTTAGAACTTTACGGCTAAATTGATGCTATATAGGCTCCATTTAATGGAATGGCTAACAAAGAAACATTAATTAACATAAAACTGAAAAATTTGCTCAGTCGTTAAAGCAACAAATTCCGAAGCAGAAGTGCACATGTTTGAGCTCTGTCTGCGGAAAATTCGGAAAAATACGTGATGAGTTCTCAATGAGGCCGAAACCAGTCTACAGAATGAATTGCTTTTTATAAACTATACAATGCTTATTTTATAGCCACAAATGTATGTACATGAGCCGGGTTTTTATATCAAGATCACAACATTGATTAAAGTAATACTACTTCCGCTGTCGCTAATAATATTTCACATTAATACAAAACACACAACTACTGCAATCAATACTTCTAATGCTACTACTAGTATTAACAGTAGTATTACTAGTCACTATCATAATAAAAAAAACAGTCCTTAATAGCTCATGTTTCACTGCCACATAGCTATGGAAAACATAAAAAAATAATAAAAACTAAGCAAAAAATGAGAAAATAATGATTCAAAACATAAAATTTTAAGGAAGTACGAATTATGAAGGGAAAGACTAAATTCGAATCGTTACCGACGTAACAAACATAAACGAGGACACATAGATCTCTACACAACAGCCTCGTAGTAGTAGTAATAGTAGTATTAGCATTAGTAGTAGTGGTGTTAGTAGATTAAGCAGTATCTGCAGAAGTAGAAGTAGAAGTAATATTATTAGTTGTAGTAGTAGTAGTAGATGAAGTAGAATATAATATCATGTTAGTCGAAAGCGTTGAATGACAACCGACATATTTTACGTAATCAATCTATGACTTTATGTTTGGCTTACCTCGTTCGGAGCTGTTACTCTATTGTGGTTAACAAAAAATCTCCTTAATTCTGTTTTAGGTGAATATTTCAAAGGTGGGAATATACTTATTGAATACAACTCAAGGTCAACAACTACACGTCAAATATGGCGTTAAATTTAACGGAAGAATCACTCAGTATTGCGCAAAGCTAAGTTAAATGAAAAGAATCCGTTCAGCTCACAAGTATTAATATCCTATAACACATTGATCATACCCGAGAACTGCTTTAACTCCGCACAGGTGTTTTCTTTGAATATCGAGGATGAACTAAGTTGACAACTTTCATCAACAGAATTTCTGAACGCAGACGAATCGGGCATGTGTCTATCCAAACTGGTGTGCATGCCGTCTGTTAGACTGATAACCTCTACTCCACCAATTTCATCATCATCTTGATGATTCACAAACGATTGCTCCCTCGAAGATTCACCATTCTCAGCACTCTCTACCTGAACCACCATCCCTAACTGATTGGAACCTCGATCCAAATTCTGCTTTGACTGAAAGGTATCAGCACAAGATCCAAGAGTCACCGAGTGTTCAGCTAGAAATTTCGTTGATGGTTTCCTTCGGCGATAAATCGTCTTTGTGGCTACAACTCTATCATGTTCGCCTAACCGTTTATTCCATTTAGAATTCTTTCTAACCGTTTCACTGTCATCACTTTCCACTTTGGCATCGGATAAGTCGTAATCATCATCGCCAGAAGCCATTTCCAGGTCATCTTCGTCAACAAGTGTTTGTCCATGCTGTTTAGCATGAAGCTGCCTTCGCAGTTGTTTCCTGAGCGCATCAGGGATGTTGTCCATGTTGTTATTTCCACGTCCATCAGCTGTGTCGAGGGCTTGTTTAAGAGATGACGAAGATGGCAATTCAATATAAAATGAAATCATACAAAATTGATGTTAATAAAATTAAACACAGTCTGATAACCAACAAGAAAAATAAACAATTATTGATTGCGAGAGTGTTTGGTACAATTCTTTAAATCAAGTCGTCGATCAAAAGAGCAAAACTACTGTCAGTCACACTCACTGACGCGTTTTGAGCTTTCATGATCATCATCAGAGTACGACGGCAAACTGAGTAGCGAGGATCAAACCATAATGCATAATTATAAAAAGCAATGTTAGATATACGGCTCTCACCTCTAGTAGACTAACATATATTGTACTTAAACGAACATTGGTTGCGCGGGTGGTGATAACAATTATTATAATCAAGGTTGCGGTCTTGATTATAATAATATATTTTACTTGACTGGAAATGTCGGCTGCAAAATTTCTATTCAGCCCCGAACAATAACGTTTTGCAGTTTTCGACAAATATATATAGGTAATACAATTAAACAATCATTGATTGAGCGGGTGGTGGTGACAATTCTTTAAATCAAGTTTGCATAAATTTAATGCCCGTGGCTGCATGGAAATTGTGCAGACGAAATTTTCAGTCAAGTACAATGTGTATGAGACTACTAGTGGTGAGAACCACATATCTAATTTTACTTTCCAGACAACAAAAAAACAATCATTGATTATGCAGGTGCTGCTAACAATTCTTTATATCAAATTTGCGAGTTAGAAGTAAACACTGATCCCATTGTATTTAACCAATGGTCGAACAACATAGCAAAACTACCACCAGTCGGGCGCACTGACGCGTTTGTGCCTTCCAAGATTATCACCAGAATACGACGGCAAACTGACTAGCGAGGATGAAACCACATTGCATATAAATGGATAGAAAATTAGATATGCGGATCTCACCTCTAGTAGTCTCGCGTACATTGTACTTGACTAAAAATATCGGATACACAATTTCCATGCAGTCACGAAAGTAATTTTTTTGCAGCATTTGCCACATAAATATTTATAGGTAATACAAGTAAACAATTATTGATTGCGCGAGTGTTGTGTTGGTAACCTGTACTTCATTTCAATACAACTACTCCAAGTAGTGTGGTGTCTGTTTAATAATAAGAGACTGGGGGTAGTTAGTTGGAACTTTGGGTCTAAATGCATGTCATATAAGCTCCATCTAAAAGAAAAAAGACTAATCGTAAAACACATTAATTAGTATATAACTGACAATTGTGTGTACCGTGGTTAGAGCACCAGATTACTAAGCAGACGTGCCTAGGTTCGTGCACTTTCCGCGGCAAATTCTGGCCAGTACGTGATGAGTTTCCAATAAGGACGAAACCGATCTACCGAATGAATTGCCTTTTCGACACTATGTAATTCTTAGTTTAATCTGGCAAAATGTAAGTAATTAATGGGTCAGGTGTTCATATCAAGATTGAAACTTTGATAATAACAATTGTTATCACCGCCCAGCTCAAGTCCTATTAACTAAAAAAATGCTAGAAATTCAAAGGCAAAAGTGAGTATGCATATACATTATCCAATCCATATTTTTTCCTTTTAATTAGCAATGCCTGATTGTAAACTGAGGCTAGCGATTTTTTAATCCGTGATGCATTTATAATATTACGTCTTAGTTTTATTTCAACTGATGTTCTGATTAACTTAGTTAATCTACTGCGGTTATATATGAATACATGCAATCTATCTGAAGGCCAGTTTCTTTTGTGTGCCTTAGTAGTTTAGATTTTTAAGTGTGACCATATTTACGGGCTGTTCTATGTGTTCCCCTTAATTTGGCACATCTCTCCTACATATATCAAATTACAGTCCTTGCATGGTCTTTAGCATACTTCTTACGTGTTCAAGTGTTCTGTTCTTTCCTTTTGGTTTGATAGTTTACAGCCTAAGGTAAGTGTTGGTTTCAATAAAATTCTAATGTTATATTTCGGTCCAAACCTTATTTCTTATTCAATATGGAGACTGTAATAACAAGGACTTCCGATCAATCTGTTATTTATACTGATTTTCTTGTCGAATCAGTTTCCATGACTGTGCATGCACGCAAATATACATACACACGCAGATGTATATACGCATACACACATACATACATGCATGCATACTTAAATATATGCATACATACATACATATATACATGCACGCATTAATCCATACATAAATACTAACATACATACATACATGCATAGATCCATACATATATACTAACATACATGCATACAAACATACAACTAGCATAAATGAATGCATATATAAATAAATACTTACATGCATGCATACGGACATAATTACTTACATACATACATTTATGCACACAAAAACTGCGGCCAGTGTTCACCACAACAAAGCCAACATTTTTTCGGATACAATGAAGTAAAAAATCTAATTTTCTATATTAGGTATATCCGTCGTATGCAGAATGACCCTTCGTAATTCAATGAGTAAAATGAGAAAATTGAGGACATACCATCATTTTTCAGTGAGGCTTCTTTAGTACTTTCCACTGGGTAGTGTTTTCGAGGTCTGCCACGACGTTTTCCACTCCCTTTTATCTGTCCGGCTACAGTTAGCAAATGGTGTACTCGTTCAGCCACAGGCCTACTCTTGCCGCGACCGCAATTGCCACGATCATTGCCTCGACCACGTTTGCCGCCAGCTCGGCACACGTTAAATAGAAAGTGTGATGTTGAATTACCGTCTAGCATCGGATGCAACAAATTGTTCTTGTTTTCGTTTTCATTTCTGTCCTGTGACACCGAATGTGAATTTCTTTTACCACTGTGTTGATACAATAAAAGGTCAGTACTTTACGTATTGTACAATATAGATATACAATTAGCTGTAAAATCACCACAATTGCATGTTTGCATTAAAACTGCATACACATATACATAGACGTAGATTGAGATTTCCTGTACAATGGGTTCCAGAATGGCCTATTCCAATATGGAAGAATTAACAGGTCTCCTCTTAAACACTGTTTGCCGCTAGACGCCAACAGGTTTACGCTCATTAAAATGCCACTTGGTTAGTATGGTATGGTGCGGCCTGATAAAATACCCGATATCGCGAATAGTAGTATCCGACCACGAGATTTTTCTCATTTAACTACTACGGTTCAGGCCCTCCACCTGAGTAACTTTGACGATCTGGCTAAGTTGCAAAGCGAAGATCGATGGTGATGATCAGCTCGAAAATCTCTCACTTATGCAATGCAATTACCTATAGCAAACCAAGCCAGTACATTGATTAGCAAAGCTAACCAGTCTCTGGCAGATCTTATCCATCAAATTCTAAAGTATAGCAGCATAGAGGAAGATAAAAAGCAGGCTTGACTTGACGAAATTGGACTGGACGGATGATTCGAGATTGGTTTGTACAAGTTAATTTAAGGCAGCTGAAGTCAAGCTCACGTCTTTAAATTTACACAAAATGTCAGCGCATTTAGTGTGCAAACATTGGAAGAAGCAGGAAAGGAAGAACCTTTGGCACGTATGTTGGATAAATTAGAAATCGATTTGTTGCGTATATGAAACCAGAATACAGGATCATATAAGCATTACAGAACGGGGTGCACTATCTTTATCTACAGAACTAGAAGTACGAAGCCAATAACACGGGTTTTTTCAAGACGGGCAATCTAGCGTTGGTATTTTCAATAACTCAAGAGCTCAAGCTTAATGGATCCTGGTAAAAAGCCGACTATGTGCAGCAAGCTTAAATCAGTAAACTAAAATCAATTCCAGAAACCTAAATCAATGTCGCCTTTTCGTCCTTTCTGCCTATGCTCCCCTCGACTGCAACAACGTTTTTTACCTCGACCTAAGCAATGGACTTATATCCACTCGGACTACGCACATATCCGTTGTAGTTTAGCACTCGTTTTCCGCAAAAATAAATGTGGATCAACTTCAAATTAATGAAAGCAAGCTCGAATAAACATCTTTCCTACAAGAATATAAAGATGGCGAAACTTAGAAATTACTTTGGACGAAGATAAGATCCACAATGCACAGTGCCTGTGCTACTGTATGTAGCACTGAAGGCTCTCGCAGAACAAGTTATTGGGTTCCCGAAACGTCTCTGGATATCAACGACACTAGGCGTCAGATACCTGTTTGCTCGGCGTATAACACTACGCGTAGAGTTATAAATCGATAACTAAAGCACAGCTTTAAGGACGATACCGCATTTTTCGGCCATAAATACAGAAGAGATGGAAGAAACATCTCATTCGGGTAACAGCTGATGATTTTTCCAACATATTCGCACAACTGGCCTGAGAAAATTAAACGTTAACGAAATTATAAATGATAGCAACAAAATCAAATAATCGATAAGATGTGTAGTCTTGATAGGTGAGCTGAATATATCCCAAATCAATTTTCTTGGACACCAGCGCCAATCCGGTTCCCCGAAATTATGTCTGAATTAACAATCATCAGAGTTAGAACTATGAGATGCAAACCTACTTCTTAAACGTCGCAAATCTGCAGACCCTGATGATTTGCTTGCCAGCTTATTCAAGGATGGTGGCGACATAATTTCTGAAGCGTTGACTAATCTTTTTCGACTATATGGAATGGGTCGACTATCTTCAAAAAAAGAATTCGCAATTCGTTGGACAACCATCATGGTATAAACTGAACTCCAGTGGTATGTAGGATATTTGCTTCGATTGGCTTACGCCGTCAGACATTAGAGAAAAATAAGTCAGAATCCGATCAGGAGGTTGTGTAGATAATATTTTCACGATAAGGCAAGTTCGTGAACAGCGATATGTGAATCACAATTTTTTTCGATGTTATGACAAAAAGAGGCATGCCAAACAAATTTGGTAAAATTACACGCACTCTACACAAACACTTCACGTTGTGTTAAGTTATACAACGAATTCATACACAACTATACTACTAGCAGTGGTGCTCCTCAAGTTTATCCATTTCCCCATTTTTTAATTTTGTAATAGGCACTATTATGAACATTGCGATCCACCAAAGCAAATGCACTCCTGAAATCTAGAAAGACGGCTATTATGGGACTGTGATATAAATGTCACTGTAGCGTAAAAATATATCTGCCACCTCGTGCGACATACAGTAGCAACTTCATTGTGCATAGTGGAACTTATCTTGGACAAAAGTAAATTCGGTTTTTCGACATCAACATCAGTTAGCTTTAGAATATCTTTATATTTTTGTCGAAAGGACAGTTGTTAGAGTTTGCTTACATCTATTTGAGGTTTATTCTTATTTATTTTCCCGGAAAATTTTAATGCAAATCTACAACGGATAAGTGCATGGTCCGAGTCGACATAAGTGTTCCAGAAGAACGACAATCCTGGATGCAACCACGCCATCTATAACTAATTTCTACATGATCTATTGAGTTCAACGATGTTCGATAGCTGGAGAATGTCATGTGGCACAACGTCTACCACTATGTCTGAAGTTTGTACTACTTAATTATAATCCGTGTTTCGCGCATCTATTCAAATTCCTCTAACAATTATCTTTGCGCGTCGAGCTTAATTTGTTTCTTCGACCTAAATGAAATTCTTTGTTGCATAAGCGCCCAACTTGAGCATTCATGTGACGCAAAACCAGGACTATATCTGAACTTCGTGCTCTACATAGTAAGGAGCTTATTTCGGAGTAAGAAGTTTCCTTGCTTTTGTCTATGTTGCAATCGGTAGGAGCATATGCAGATACAGCGAAAAGGCAATAATGATTACGGGTTTTCCAATGAATTTAGTAGACGTATTTAAACGTGCGGCACACAGTCGACTTTTTAAATGGATCCATTTAATTAAGCAATCTTCAGCTCGTGTGATAAGGACAATAAAAATGCGCCATTTACCGGCTTGAGAAAACCAGATGTTCGAATCCAATAATGCGTAGATGGTGCAACCAGTTCTGTAATGCACGTTGGATTATGTGGCACATCTTAAACACAACCCAGCCCAGCTGCTATATATGCCCAACTAAGAAAAGTAGGTTAAGAAGGTGATTCAACAACAATATAGCCCATGATCGTGCAGGGATTCCAACCAAAGAATTATGATGCGCACGCGGACCATATTTTAGCATAGAACGCAAATTTTATTTATTTTACTTTAACTGTTTCTACCATCTCAAAATCTGTCCACTTGGTTTCTTACGCCAAACTCGCTCTGAGCGAGAGAAGAATATTCTTAGGGACAGTGGAATTGACAGTATACGCAAAACGAGACCTAACCAACACTCTTGATGGAGCTTTGTTACTTTTTCGAACAAGGAACAGTTGTCGTAAAGTCTAATTGCCCCACATTCCTAACCCAAATATATAATTGTTATAGGACGTAATATCGGCTCCAACTGATGAGTCGCAATTACGCACGAAACTAATGTGTACATAAGATTATAAATTTCGTTAATGCTGAATTTTGTTAACTTTTCTGGTCCTATTTGAACTAATTTATTACTATGCGCGCAACACCTAATACAAAATTGGATATATATTAGTTCTCCACAACCAATAGTATACAAATATTTAAAAACATTAATTATCTAAGGCAAGTTTGTGAAATTTATATAAAACCAATCCCATTTTATTTAACCAGTAACACAACACAGCAAAGCTACTGTCAGTCACACGTACTGGCACGGTTCGAACTTCAATGATCGTCACCAGAGCATAACGGCAAACATCAATTATTTTTGTACACAGAGATAATTAACTTCAATTAAATTAATATCGTCGGCATCATCAATTTATAACAGTTATGCTCAATATCAGCATTATCATCATCCTCAACTTCATAACCATCAACATCCTAATTATTATGCTCAACACTATAATTTTTATCATCAACATCCTAGACGACCTGCTTAACTCTCCTTTTTATCATATAATAATACTCAACTCTCTTTGTTATCATCATAAAAATGGTCAAATCTCATCATCATCATCATCATCATCACTATTATAGTCACCTCCACTATCAATTCATCACTATTATCATCATCATAATCTCCATTGTTACCATCAACACCAATATCATTTTCACTATTATCGTCATCGTCACATTATAATCATCACCACCATACACAATACTATCATGATCACGAGCATCAATATGTTAAGCATAATCATCCAAATAGTAATGTTCATCCTCAAGATGTGCCTAATTATCTTTTTATTCAATATCATTATCATTCTAGTCGCCATGATCATGACTATCATCATCTTCATCATATTCATCATACCAAAATCATCAAGCTCATAACTATTATCATCTTTATCATCATTCTTACCCCAATCATCATTATCTGTATGATTATCATATTCGTTCTACTCATCATTATTATCACTCCAATCGCAATTCCGATCACTTTCATCGTCATTATCATTATCCTCATTAGAATGCTCACAACTATTTTCAATATCATCATCATAACTAGTGACAACAAAACTTGCATACCAGCGCCTTAGTGCCGCATAATTATAATAAAAAACAATACAATGATATATAATTGAAGCAAAAGTAATAATAATGATGATAATAATGTCAAATCAGATAATTTGAATTTTTTAAATGCCGAATGAGAATGGTTTATGAAGGAAATGAAAACGGTAATTAAGTTAAATTTTAATACACAACTTGCTGTTGCGGGATTATTGATAGCACTAGAACAACTTGTGGCAAATGTTTTTCGGTAAGTTTGGTGTCAATCGTGAAGATAGGACTGGAAACGATTTATTCAAGAACAACTGCGAACGGCTTCAGAGGGATGGGACAAGTGAGAACCAATCAATCAAGAATCAACACAATCTGTGCATCTGAAAATGTAAAGAATTCAAGATTTGACCGACCTACGTGTGCTATCAATTATCTCGCAACAGCAAGTTGCGTATTAGAATTCAACGATGAGAGCACCGTGCATGGATTTTCTTTTTCATAGAAATAAAGTTACCCAAATATTCACAGCACAATCTATGCTAAGCCAACATCAAGGCAAAGCAACATCGCCAAAGTGTGTCTATAATGCTCTATTTCATCATTACACCAACAAAAGACTGTCTAAAAGCAAGCCAATTCAACCAGTCATAAATTCGTGTGTTAACAATGACTGCCATCGGCCTCGAAGGCAAACCATCTTTGAGCGTTTTCGTCTTTCACGACATCTGGTACAAGTTTGTTGATTTCAGTAATGAACGCATGCTCAAGCAAAGGTGTTTCGTCCGATGCGTTAACAATCTGGCATTGCGCAAGATAAAAAACACACCGCCAATCCTTTTACATACATAATTAAATCCATCGGAATAGACATAAAATCCTAGTTTCGATTTTAATCTACTTTACACATTTATTAAACAATTCTAGATATTTGTGGTTTGCTTGATTTAATGAAAAGATGACTAACTTAGACCAATTCTCATTTAATTTATAGTGAGTTGAAAGGTGAACTCTAAAGTCATAGATCATAACGTCGAAATCAGCTAATCCAAAGAAAATAGGAATCACGTATGTATTCTGATAAATCAAGGTGCTTCAACGGGCGATCTAAGCATCAATAATACAAAGGTTCCTTATGGTCAAACAATGACGACAAAATTATCACAGAAGCAAGCCAATGTAGTACATACAAATTACAATTGAAGTGTAAAATAATACGTTTATTAGAAGATAATTAAGGTTTAACGATGACTCTAAATACTTTGGGTTTAGATTGCCAATTCATTTAGATAAGTAGAGACAGATTCTTAAGCATGAAATTAATTACCATTAATGAGAAAACCATTACAAAAAAAGGAATTTGTATTATTACCGGAATGTGTAAAATAAGAGATTTATTGATTTTCAGGCTGTATGTTATTGATCGAAAATACATAGAGGAATTCATCGAGAAGGCAATAAACAAAGAAATTAAAACGTTTAGAGAGAGCGAGAGAACATTTTTTTGTTTTAGTTGGTCAAAAACTACATACACAAGCGCTTCTTTCTATTTGTTCTAGTACATTCTTTCCAGGTTAGCAGGTAGTGCGGTTTTTAGCGTTTGCTCTGTGAAAGTCACTACCAGTATTTGAAAAATCACACAACAGTCTAGTTCTCATATCTGCAGTAATAACGAACAGTACTTACGTAACTTTGTTTAATCAGTAACAGTCAAATGTCCAGCAAGTACATTAAAGTTTCTAGAAAAGGTTCCTACTGTAATATTTACAATTTCGCAATCATTTTTCTACCTTTCTACTGTGCACTATCAGTTGGACTATTAAAACTCATTACTAAATAATAACAAAGTGTCTCATCGCTATTCGGAATTTAATTTATGTTTGTAAACGGAGAATTCAATAATTTATTTTCTTAACTATCTCTAAGTTGAATTTAAAGCGATTCTTCCCGTAAATAAAATTTAACTTACCTGTGTAAAAAGGATTGCGTCTAGCTTGGTTGGTACACGACCTTTACTGAATCGAATTAGATATGTCATTCAAAATACATAAAAATAAGTTAGGTTTTCATGACAACTGACATGCAAAATGAATACGTAACGTCTAATTAAAGTGAACAAATAATACACGGAGAATAGGAAATTGTCCTACCGCTGATATTTCGCAAATGACTGCCTCGAGCCTCGACTTCTTTCCTGTTTAATGTGCTTTTCCGTTAACAATTCATCAGCTTCCTGTTTGAAAGCATGTGTTTTACACACATAGTTCCTGAAATCCATGTCATCCAAATGACTCGCACAATCTTGCGTCGAGGGCCGCACTAGAGTCAATGTGGCTCCGTCGTTGGAGCACTCATCCTCCACAGGTCTGCCGAGGTCCATGTCACTTCGACCGCTGGTATCCACGTCTTCACCTTCTTCAACCTTCAAGTCGTTCTCAGATAAATTGCAATTTGAAGTTGAAGATTTGTTTTGTACAATTCCTTTAGGAAGTGAATTTGTCTGATCGGGGCTATTGTGTGAAGCCCATTGCTGACTGAAAGTAGAACCAGACAGAGGACTGTCCTCTGAATGTTGATAGTTAAGTTTAGCTTTGAATTTAGCTCCCTGGTTGAAAAATAAAAATATTTAAAATCTCACTATCACACATTGCAGAGCAATAGAAATGTGACACTCATAGTTCATCTAATTTAGAATGCGCTACCCTCGCCTTGTTCAACTTCTTCGCCAATACATTTTTTGCAGTATTTTTAACGTTCCCAGAAGCAGAGGTCAGGAGTGATGGAGATGATAAGGATAGTCGTCATAGCCGTCTTGCTGACCTCCAATGCGTAATAGATTTTCTGTTAGAGGATAAAGGAAAACTGTCTATTGACAAGTATTTGCTGTCATTATTCAGAAATTTCCGGCCTGAAGACCAGCGAGTAATACTTAGTCAGCCAGGTAATGGTAGCATGAACCTTGCCTTGCCTAATGGAATAAAGCCATCACCTCATTTCTTGTGAAGCCTTAAATCTGGTTTAACTACACCGTAGCATTTAGCATTAAATGGTAAGTTACGGAATATGAGCAAGCATGCCAGACATCAAGGGCAGGTTTCAGCTGCTGAAGAAAATTTTTGGCTATTGGCATATGAGCAAATTGTACTCATCAGCCTAGATAATCAGAATAACAAAGAGAAGGAAAACTATGAAAGAGCCCATACCAACTACGAATGGGCGACCTAGTGTTCTTTCAAAGCCCACAACTAATTACGACAAATACGAACAATAAGTTTTTAAAACTGCATCGACTATCGCACATGATAAAGAGTCGCCTTATCTACTTAATTGTGGAGGGAGGATAAGCGAAATCTGGCCACAGTAGACACATATTTTGCCGATTTTGCCTCTTTCACTTAGCTTTTCTCTTCTCTATATCACAACAGTGCACCTTTACATGCTACGATTATCGTGGACGTTGATAACTTCATTGTACCCAATGTCGGATTGGAAAATGTCAAAAATTGTTCAAGTAAACTACCATTTATTAAACTTGGATTAGGTCTTCCGCCAGCGTATCTCATATGCACACATAAAAACAAATTGAGCAACAAAAAGCTCTATCCCGTACGCTGGATCAATTAGAAATCTATATCCGTACCTAGGAGGGCAATAAATTCATTTATATATATAAGGTATTGCGCACCTAGTGTCAAAGGAACTGAAAGTATAATCTCATGTGCAAATTAGTTTCGTTCTTACTGGTACTCTGTCCTATGGTCCAGAAATTTTAAGCTTAAGTAAAAATGTTCTTTCATTCAAGATATTAGCTATCTGATCGATCGGCAAACGTACGGTGATTAAACATTAACGTATGTATGCAATTATATATTAGATCTTGCGCACATAGTTACAAATTAGTTCAATTATGACTATAAGGATAAACCAAAGCCAGCATGAACGGAAAGTATAATCTCGTGCAAATTCGTTTCTTGCTTACTGGCAACTCATCAGTAGGAGCCGGTATTACGCCCTTTACTCACAAATGTGCACGAGATTATACTTTCCGTTCATGCTGTCTTTGGTTTATTCTTCTGATCATGATTGAACTAGTTTGTTACTAGGTGTGCCATACCTAATACATAACTTCATATATATTAGTTCTCTGACACAAGCAGTATCTAAAATTTACGCATGTATATTGTTAAATAATTGTTTAGGTTGACCACAATGGTTGTTTCTCTTTAATTGCTGGGAAGGGCGTGTACTACCCTAAATAACAATTTAAAAGCCTGTTTCAACACACGACTCCAATTGGGCAACATATCGTTGAAACTTCGTACGTACGGTCTTAAAACGCAGCGTTTAAGTTAATTACTAAATACAATTACATTTCTACTCTACGAGTGAAGTACGCATCTGATCTCCAATTATGCCAGATGGTCGACTATAATTGGCGTCGCTGGCACAGGATACTGTCAACTAAGCGTCAGGAAACATTAATCAAAGGCCAACTATACCGGCTAGCCAGTGCATTCCCGCTGCTCCACAACGAACCATCTGTTGTGATTCAAGAGGTATTGACCACTACAACAGTGGTCAAACCATAACCGTGACAAGGCGGATTCGACATCGACTCATAGTGTCGCTGCAGTTGTCGTTCTGCTTAGCATTTAGTTGATGATGCTTTAGTGAAAAGAATTCAGCACAATCATTATGGTTGTAATTGCTATTATGTACGCAGCATTGAAGCGAATAACCGTCCGATAAGAATTGATGGTTGCACGTCGTTGAGAAGAGACAGGCAGAAGATGATCGTTGGTAGGGATGTTACGCGACAAACGAATATCTCATTATGATATATGATCGTTTGATGATGCAAAACAACCACGGTGGTTGGAATTTTATATACGGACAGATTACAACCTGTTCACCTTTGCTGGGTCTAAAAAGGACACAGCTATCATCCCGTTTCATGTGAAGCCTCGAGTTTGTTCTAACTGTGCAGTAACTTTTATTGTTAAATGTGTAGTGAGGGAATGAGAGCAAGCATGCCAGATGCGTAGGGCAAGTCTCGGGTGCAGAAGGAAACTATGCCCACTGGCATCTGATCAGAAAATGCTCATCATTATTTGTTGGCAGACTTACTAGGAGAAGGAAATCTCCGAATACAAACCATCCTCAATAGGAATGGGCGACCTAGTGTTCTTTAACAGTCCACATATAACCATGAACAATATGAATTACAATGATTACATACTGCATCGGCTGTCTCGCAGTATAAAATGGTCGCATTATCTGCTGAACCATGCAGGGTGGTTAAGCGAAATCTGGCAACTGCAGGCAACTTTATCTCCGATTCTGCCTCCTTTCTTTCCCTTTCCTCTTCTTAGTCAACAATAACTCACTTTCTGATACTATGAGTATGTTTGGTGTTGATCATATCATTGAGACCAATATCGGGTTGTCAAATATCGAAACTAGTTTAGGTAGACTACCATTCATTAAACATAGGTTAGGTTTAAACATAGGCGCATTTAATGTGCGAACATTAAATCAACTTGGGCAGCAAGAAGCTCGTGCACGTACTTCGGATAAATTAGAAATCGACGTATGTTGCGTATCTGAAACCAGAATACAGGATCCTTTGTACATTACAGAATTGGTTACACGATCTCTATCTACGCGCTATTGGCTTTGAACATCTGGTTCCACGGAGTTTTCTCAAACCGGTAAATGGGGCATTGTGCAGCCGATATTTCCAGTCAAGTTTAAAGTATGTGAGACTGCTAAAGGTGAGATCCGTATGTTTAATTTCGCTTTCCATATATATTCAATACGGTTTGATCCTCGCTAGTCAGTTTGCCGTCGAACTCTAATGGTAATCATGGAAGGGTGGTAGTTTTGTTATGTTGTTCAGCGAGTGGTTAAATACAATTGGATAGGTGTTTACTTCAAGCTCACAAACGATTTAAGGAATTGTTACCACCACCCGCGCAATCAATTATTGTTCAAGGGCATTGCTATTGTCGTTAGTACACAAGCTGAAGCTTGCTAAATAGTGTGGATCCTATGAAATAGTCGGCTGTGTGCGGCACGTTTAGATGCATCAACTAAAATCCATGCAAAAAACCGTCATCAACATTGCATTTTCGAAGTATCTGCATATGCTCCTACCGATTGAAGCACAGAAGAAAGGAAAATTTTTCCTCGTAAGCTCCTTACTAAGTAGAGCACGAAGTGCAGATATAGTCTTGGTTATGTGTTACATGAATGCTCAAATTGGGCGCTTATGTAACGCAGAATTTCATTTAGGTCGAAAAAACACATTAAGCTCGACGCGAAAAGATAATTATTAAAGGAATTTGAATAGCTGCGCGAAACACGGATTATAATTAAGTAGTACAAACTTCAGACATAGTGGTAGACGTTGTGCCACATGGCATTCTCCAGCTATCGAACTTCGGTGAACTCAATAGATCATGTAGAAATTAGTTATAGATGGCGTGGTTGCATCCAGGACTGTCGTTCTTCTGGAACACTTATGTCGACTCGGACCATGCACTTATCCGTTGTAGATTTGCATTAAAATTTTCCGGGAAAATAAATAAGAATAAACCTCAAATAGATGTAAGCAAACTAACAACTGTCCTTTCGACAAAAATATGAAGATATTCTAAAGCTAATTGATGTTGTTGTCGAAAAACCGAATTTACTTTTGTCCAAGATAAGTTCCACTATGCACAATGAAGTTGCTACTGTATGTCGCACGAGGTGGCAGATATATTTTTACGCTACAGTGACATTTATATCACAGTCCCATAATAGCCGTCTTTCTAGATTTCAGGAGTGCATTTGCTTTGGTGGATCGCAATGTTTTATTCCATATTTTGTCGTAAAGTGGTGTCCTCACAATATTCGTTACTATTATACGCGCTGAAAAACAAGAGTACCTTACTCTGCCTTAAAGGTCGTGTTTACAATGCATCTTTACGTGCAGTTTTACTATACGATAGTGAAACTTGGCTTCTTAGTGTTGATGGTTTAAGACGCTTACGGGCATTCGACCATCGCTATTTGAGAAGAATAGCACACATTTTTTACCAACAACGACTAACCAAAGCTGACATCCGTAGACGTATTTTTGTATCTGCCAATGAGTGCTCCTCATTAGAAAAGCCAATAAAGCTTCATCGACTTCGTTGTTTCGGGCACGTTTTGATTATGCCATCAATTTGATTGCTCAGTAGACCTCTGTTCTCTCATCCAGCATCAGATTGGTGTAAGAAACAAGGTTGGCAGATTTTGACATAGCATAAACAGTTGAATCCACTTACATCCAAATTAGATAGTATAGAGCTCATTCGTCTGCCAAGATGGGGTCCACGTGCGCACTACAGTTCTTGGTTAGAAAGCCTGCACGATATGGCATCGAATCGAGCTTAGTGTTGCACATATCTAGTGGAAGCCGCAAAGAAGATGTATTGCTGATCTTGCCTTGTCCTGATGCTGCTTAGTTTGCCTCACTTCTGTGAGCTATCTTGATAAATATACTCATAGTAACTAGGTACTCTTTCTCTCTCTCACTCTCTCGTAAATCTTATTAATAATTTGTGTCTAAATTATTATATTTGTTGTTATTTATACGCAATGACGGCCGTTGGGGATGGCTGTTCATATTGGTCAACGAAGGGAGTCGTAGTTTAGTCCCAGTTGTACACCACAGTGTGTAAGTCTTCTCTGGCGACGAAGCTAATAACCGTTGAAATGATGAATTTTTACAAGAAACCAACAGCAGATGCTACATACTCGGTGACAAAACTAGCGAAAATTCGGCTTCAATTATTTAAATCAAGGTTGCGATCTTGATATAGAAACGATGAATTCTGGTTAGTACGTGATGAGTTTCCAAAAAAGATGAATGAACTGAACTATCTTTTCAACACTATACAATGCTTTGTTAACTGACAAATGTATGTAAATAATGGGACCGGTGTTATATCAAGATCGCAACTTTGAATTAAATAATTGATAACTTTGCCCGCGCAACCAAAGTTCGTTTAATTCGGCTACAATGACAAAACACAGGGTAAATTAAACGTAAAAAATATTGCACGCTGCAGTGGCTTTCACATATCTCGTAGTAAACATAGTTATGATTAAATCCGGCATAAAACTTCCTTTGCTTAGTATTAAACACAGAACCGTACATAACTATGTATCTAACGTAATCTCAATTACGTAAATGTAGCATATGTTTGAGTTTAAACGTGCGAAGAATGTCAACCTGGTGTGCGCAAAATAAAAATGATTTTGCGCCTCCATACACAACTAGTCACGTGAACATTGCGGCAGATCAACGCAACGCTTTTAGAATTTAATAAATTACGTGTGTGCGAACAAGCTTCCCTATTTAAAGGCTTTTCATATAAAAAGATGTTAATCAGAACTATTTTATCGTGCACTAGCAATGCTAAGAGGCTTTCATGACACCATGCGAAATGGTGTCTAGATACCTTTCTACAGTTTTAACATTTTAAGCTAATATATTTTGCTATCGTCTTTCTCCTGCGACTAAATTTAGAAACAGATTTTATTTATCCAGTAAATCAGCTGATAAGATAGATCGAAGACCCTTATATACACTACATAATAGTTTTTAAAAATTCAAACCTAAGAGTACATATCTTGCATAACCGTTAGCCAGATATTCTATTGGGACCCACTGTGCATGATTTTAGTCTCCGATAGTGAGTGCACTCTAGTTACGCGTTAATGTTATTGTGGAATAAAATGGTGCCTTATTTTTATATATGACACAAAAATAATCAAAATAATATGAAGGTTTTGGAATAATCGATACATGCATGAATGACAGAAAATGTTTACTAGTGTTTGAAAATCGCTTTTCACTTACAGTGAAGATAACATTGCAACTGAACCACGGTAACAATAATAAATGAAACGGAAGAAAATAAAACATAAATTGATTCCAATAGCAAAGATAGCAGTCAACTCAAAGGATTGGAAAAATTTGAAAATAGTAATTAAATTCTTTAGACGTACCGCTCCAGGCAAATGTGTTTCACCAGTCCGACTGTCACAGATTTGATCGTCGAGCAGAACGTTTAAACGCCGAACATAAGCACGTGATCCTGGCGATTTTTTTGCGCGAGATTTAATGCCTTTTAAACATGAGGGATCGCGTTTTCCAGAGTCATGCGCACCCAAAGATGACACGCCTAACGGAAACTGCATTTTCCTTGGAGTGTACAAAGTAGAATTAACTCGTGTTGATTGAGAGCCTGGGAGAGGATACTTGCGCGGGCGTCCGCGACCACGTTTCATTGTTGGTGTTGTGCTATCTGATGGGGAAGCAACGTCGGACTGCATACTTTGCATCTCTGCTTCAGCATTGCAAGCATGCTGAAACACGTCTGGTTGTTTTTTTCGAACATATTTCAAGGATACTAATTTCCGTCTCTTTGATTTAAGAGGATCATCTGCAGTATACCTTTCTACGGCTGAAGAAATGTCCTGTACGGCAACTTCTGTTACACTCTCTTCTGATGCTATTGGACTTTCGAAATCAGGTGTGCTCACTATATCGTTATTGCCACTCTCGTCGAGTGCATTTGTTTTTTGAGAATTTGCCACTGTTTGGCCGATACGCCTACAAGTAGTGCGTTCTTTAGGTGACAGGAGGCGACCGAAACGCTTTCCCCTACGTAGAAGGACGAGCAGCATGCCTGACCGGACATACTCGTGATCACTGAGAATATGTCGACGCAGGGTCTTTTGCCGAACGAATTCCTTTTTGCAGAAAATGCACGCAAAGTACGTCCGATCCTCGTGAGTCAGATGGTGCTTCTGCGAACGCAGGTGTTGGTGCGCATGTGTTTAAGAATGTGCAAGCATATACGTATTACATTTCATGAGAAAATTTAATCATGAAAATAATATCATAATAGAAAATTACGAAAGGTATGACGGGTCCGATAAGAGGTGGTAGCAGCGATCCTTTTTTCTTGAAATTAAAGAGAATAAGTCATAAGTTGCGCCAGTTATTTGTTAAAGGATACATTGAATGTATCGTCAAGCGTATTGGATCTATTTAAAAACGGTACAATTAATAAAACTGTGGTTCAGTTCCTCAATCCTTTGAATGTAGGAAATCTATTTCATTTGTAACTGGATTGCACCATTACTGTAACAGGTCATTTGAATTCTAAAACAAACGATATGCTTGGACACGAACATGCCATTAATTATCAAATTTGCAATGCTCCATTCAAGTCTACAACAGTCCCAGAGCTAACCGACGCCTTGTTGTGCAATATCTTACACGTCTGTAGTAATGAGTTTGCTGTCGTACTCAGATGAGGATCATGGAAAGTCGAAAGGCGTCATTGCGTGTGGCTGACTGTAGTTTTGCGATGTTGTTCGACTAGTTAAATACAATGGGATTTGTGTTTACTTGAAGCTCGTAAAATTGATTTACGGGTATTACACGTCTGTAGTTCGTGTTACTTAAGTATATTTATTGTCTGCGCAAATATCCACGACAAGATCACGCAGATCGTTTGCATTGAGATTACCATGTATCTCCGATAAAAATGAAATTCAACGTCATGCAAGCAACTATAAGGAGGATTAATCATCATCATCATCATTGTCGTCATCAACATCATCATCATCATCACTGTCGTCATCAACAACATCATCATCATCATCATGAATAGCAATAGAAAAGCCATTAGTGTTTCACTGTCATATAACCATAAGAAGAGAAACACAAAAACAAGAAAATTTTCATAAATAACGACAGAAATACTAATTTAGATACACAAATTATTATTGAGAGTTATGGTAGAAAGAGATAAAGGCTAGTTATTATCGGTATATTTATTTGTCACCCCATTTTCTTTAATGATCCAAACTACATGTAAAATATAAGGCTTTGCAGGAGTAATAGGTCTTCAAAATTGTATTTATTATTAATTTTGCTTAAAATACCAAAAATTATAGTACTGGTAGCTTTTACAGATAGGGTCCATATTATTAACACATGGCTACGAAATTGAATCTAATTCCACATTAACACACACATGTATAGTAGACACATGTCAAACTGCACCATATGTTCTGACGAAATAAAAATTGGTGTTGAGCGTATTGCTGGCCCCTAAAAATGAATCGTCAGTAAGCACGAAACGGATTTGTACAGGAGATTAAACATTTTATACTGAATTGGGGCTATCCGTCTTGCCTTATTTGAAAAAAATAGCCATTATATGCGCAAAACATAACACATAACAGCATAAATATCCGTACCCTGTATCATTATCATCATCAAAAACATCACCACCATCAACATTATGGACACTAACACAAGCCATTAATAATTGATGCTTTACATCCATATAACCACCAAAAAAAATAAATGATGAACCAAATATACTAAAATATTAAAAAAGATTAAAACGAAAAATTATACTGAAAAAAGTATCGTTTATGATACGAATATAGTTAACATTAGTATATCTATCTAGATAACACAAAGTTGAAGAAAACTTAGCCTCTACACTACACCATTATGCCCAAATCAGCTTTAAGTTAAGGGAACATCGGCAATGCAGTTTCCTTGCGTTTTTTCCTGTATTACGTCATAAACACAACAAAACCTCGCCTAACTAAGAAAAGATAGTTACGAAAAAAATCCAACTAAAATATTTAATAAGATCGCCACCGAACTAGACTCGATGCAATATCGCTCAAGGTTATCAATAAAAAATATAATGCACACGAGGACTACATCTTGATATACGAGCGTGCCCTATACTACCAAGTTTGGATGCAGTTGGCATTAGCTGTTTCTGGCATGTCAAAATCTGTCCGCCTTTTACCTTACGGCAATCTGGCGATGGACGAGATAATAAGTCTCTACTGGGCAATCGAACTGAAGGTATACTAAAAACGTGACTAAGCCTTATTTGTTTGTCTAACGAAAACCATTTGTTGACAGATCCAAAAAATGTCTTCTAATGATAGATAAATACTGTTTGTTGGGAAGAGCTAATATATATGCAAGTATGTATTAGGTTTTGCGAACCTATTAACAAATTAGTTCAGTTGTGACGAGAAGGATAAACCAAAGGCAGCATGAACGGAAAGTATAATCTCATGCACATTCGTTTCGTGCTTACTGGCGACTCATCAGTAGGAGCCGGTATTACGCCCTTTAACCACTATATATTTGGTAGAAGAATGTGGAATAATAGGACGGTACAATCTCCTAGACGAATGTGTAAACCTGTAATAGTGAAGCTAACATCATCTAAAGTCAACGACAATGCGACTTCAATGCTAACTCACACTATATAATATATATACCGAGTCTGTAAAGGATACTAACACTATGGCTATTGTGTTAGTAACTGATACCTTTTTTGAAATCGATGAGTACCGGATACTAACACTATGGTTTCCGAGTCGGTACATGATACCAACCTGATGGATATAAATTTATGCTAAAGTTCACCCAAATTGAGAATTACAACAATTTCCGAACACCTGTTACTCCAGTTAAACCATACACTCTGGCCTTCATCGATATCAGTTATCACATTTCGCGGTAAGCATGACATCATTCAATTCAATATATTACAGTTAAATACTGTTTGTTGCGAAGAGCTAATATATATGCAAGTATGTATTAGGTTTTGCGAACCTAGTAACAAATTAGTTCAGTTGTGACCAGAAGGATAAACCAAAGGCAGCATGAACGGAAAGTATAATCTCATGCACATTCGTTTCGTGCTTACTGGCGACTCATCAGTAGGAGCCGGTATTACGCCCTTTAACCACTATATATTTGGTAGAAGAATGTGGAATAATAGGACGGTACAATCTCCTAGACGAATGTTTAAACCTGTAATAGTGAAGATAACATAATCTAAAGTCAACGACAATACGACTTCAATGCTAACTCACACTATATAATATATATACCGAGTCTGTAAAGGATACTAACACTATGGCTATTGTGTTAGTAACTGATATCCTTTTTTGAAATCGATGAGTACCGGATACTAACACTATGGTTTCCGAGTCGGTACATGATACCAACCTGATGGATATAAATTTATGCTAAAGTTCACCCAAATTGAGAATTACAACAATTTCCGAACACCTGTTACTCCAGTTAAACCATACACTCTGGCCTTCATCGATATCAGTTATCACATTTCGCGGTAAGCATGACATCATTCAATTCAACATATTACAGTTAAATACTGTTTGTTGCGAAGAACTAATATATATGCAAGTATGTATTAGGTTTTGCGAACCTAGTAACAAATTAGTTCAGTTGTGACGAGAAGGATAAACCAAAGGCAGCATGAACGGAAAGTATAATCTCATGCACATTCTGGTCACAACTGAACTAATTTGTTACTAGGTTCGCAAAACCTAATACATACTTCCAATGATAGCGTTCGTTATTCGTTGTTGAAAATCTAAATGTGCTATGCTTTTCAAATAATAGTGGTCAATTGCCTGTAAGCCTATAAAAGCAAAGACTTCAAGAGGACAAGTCTCAGCAATAATAGACAACAACTTTAATCGCATGAACTTACTATGAAAGCTGACTCAGTTGCAAGCCGACGCGAGCAAATAGGACAAACCCAATCGTCGTTACTCTGCTTCTCTTGATCTAAATCAGTTTCTAAATTGTGCGAAACCCGCGTCTTATTGCCTAATAACGAAAAGATACAAAAACAGAAGCGTGTCAGAAGAAATCGAATAAATAACACAATTATTGACAGCGCGGGTGGTAGTCACAGTAATAAATGTTACTTTAGAAGCGTTTAAATGAACAGTAGCAAAATTTTCTTAATGCTGCTAGTTTTGTTGTGCAGTTCGAGGCAAAATCGCACGTTCTGACACATTTTACACTACCGTGTTCATCATAAGAGCACGACAAAAATATGATAAGTATCAAGACTCAACATATATAAATAAGTTATGGAAAATCAGTAATGCAGCTCTCAACTGTAGTAGTTTCGGGCACATAGTATTTGACTGGAATTTTGGCTGCACAATTTATATGCAGTCACGAACATTAATTTGTTCAGCTTTCGCCACATAAATATAGGTAATTCAATAAAAAAATTCATTGATTGCGAAGGTGGCGGTAACAATTCTTTAAAACGTGTTTTCGAGCTTGAAGTAAACATTAATCACATTGTATTTAACTAGTTGCGCAATAAAACAAAACTATCGTCAGGCATACGTACTGACACGTTTCTACCTTGCACGATACTCATCAGAGTATTACGTAAACTTATTAGCGGGGATCAAAACGTAATATATAAGGAAATCAAAATTAGATATGCGACTCTCACCTCTAGTCGTCTCGCAAATTTTAGCACTCTTAACGAAACGCAATTAATAACTGTTTAATTCATTGAATTAATTAAACACCAATCCCATGTGTAAAAAACCAGTAGGAAGCCTTAATATGACATACTGTAGAAGTTCATGTAATATGACAATAGTGAAAACAAAGGAAAGTTAATTCTGTAGTCAAGATTAAAGTTTACCTTCTGGAACGTAACAGTCATACTACCTAATGTGTAATCTTGAAGAACGTTTTACTACGCATACACACCTCAAAACTGAATACATGCAAACAACCAGGCATGCATAAATGTATACCTACGTACGTACTTACATACACACGTACATGCATTAATACGTATGTTTGTGCTTACATAAATACATAAATGCATACATACAAACATGCACCAAGATATACATACATGCAGACAAAATATACGTCCACACATAAAAACATGCATACAACCATAAACATGTATGTGCATACAAACACATATGTATACAGACATAAATACACCAAGACATACACACATACATAAATACTTTCGCACATAAATGCATGAATAAATACATAAATCAATACGGGCATACACAAACACGTACATGCATACATAATTACATAAATAAATACCTACACACACTTATACACGAATGCAATGTTTAGGTAAATGGACGATAAGCCTGCCTAGAGATATCCAGACAAGAAACCGTTGAATTATTCAGCTACGGAACATGTCATTGTTAAGACGAAGTAATTATAATATATATTGAGATGAGATCAACTCACCATTAGCATCGGAATCTTTGTAGGTCAAAATCTCACGACAAGGTAAAGTCTCTTGTGGTACCGCGTTCTGCTGCTCTCATGGAATACACATGCAGGGCGATTGAATATTGGCCATTGGAAAAATAAACAAACGGTAATAAAGCAAAAGTATTTCAGTAGGACTTCATTCGACAAAAAATCTATTGAATGTCTGGTTTGTTTAATGGTTGCACCATTACTAAAACGGCTTTAAAAATGATACTATACACAAACTAAAAAACGTGACGGTTTATTAAGACATTATAGCAAAACACAACTGCATAAACATTATTTTAATAAAAATTGAATGACATCACTGAACCTTCGTTGTGCAAAATTTTCGGCGTTATCCTAACACTAATAATTTGTCTAAAATATTATTTCTGTGAATTTTTTTTTACTTCTTATGGTTATATGACAGTGAGACATTAGTCACTTTTGACTTTTGTATGGCTGCACGTGATGATGATGATGATAACACGTCTTATGCAAATTGCATACCTCATGAAATAGTCTTCTTCACGCAGAACATTACCAGGAGCGCATAAATAAAGATGCAGAACTGCGAAACGAAGGACTCCAGCAGAAGTTAAAGAAATCTGATAAGTAAAACAAGTCACTGTTGAAAATATCTAAGAGCAAAACGATAGTTTATTGCGCGAGTAGCGATAACTGTTCTGTGATGACCTTCGATGGTCTGAATCCGGCTGTATTTAAGGATGGTAACGACCCTGGCACACCAGTGGTTAGAGCAAGATTCCGAAGCAGACTTGCCCAGGTTCGAGTCCTGTCTGCGGTAAATTTCGGACAGTAAGTGATGAGCTCCCAATAAGGACGAAACCGGTCTACTGGATGAATTGGATTTTTAGCACTATACAGTGGTTAATTTATACTGACAAACGTATGTTCATAAAGGGTCAGGTGTTTATATCAAGATTGAAACATTTAATATTGTAATTGTTATCAACGCCAACGCAACTAAAACCGCATTTCCAACGGTTAGTATGAAAGATATTGAAATTTTCGGAGAAAGGGACGAATACACGCCTAGCCCGATCGAAGACAAAACAGGTACGGACAGGGAAATTGGAATAAATCAGATCTTTGTGAAACTGTTGGTGCAAAGCTACAACCCGTGTACGCAAAACGCGGCATTACAGAATATTAAGATCGCACCCCGCAAAAACTAAATATGTACTCACATGTTGGTACACATGTATATATATATATATACATTCAAATTCATGTATAAACATATAGATGTGTGTATTAAACAAATATTTTGTTAACGATTAACAGAAATCTGACTAATGGACCATAGTATGCATAAAAATAGACCCGCCTGAATGAGATTAATTAATTTTCCCTATACCTCATCTTTTTATTTCTTTTTTCATAAATACTATGTGATCAAGAACAATCGTAAGGCGTTAGTTGAAAAAGAGCACAGTTGTATGGGAGTATACCACAAATAATAATCTATGAGGATATGAAGAGAGGGGTCAATCAGTGTGCCAATTTACACCACATTTTTTTGTTTTAAAAAGTCATGCTATTGTTAGTAATATTGGTATTTAAAGCATTTAATCCAATGATGGAAACAAAAACAGGCTTTATTACTTTTGCACTAAGAGATATAAATTTATCCGGATTAAACAATAATTCGGTTTTCTTGCAGTCATTGACATCTGCTTGTATAGATGTAATCGTCAGAAGACCAATTTACGCGCTAACCAGTTCTATCCGGCAACAATGAGTCCAGTTACGGAATGTTGATTGCCTTGTTATTTGCACTGCCTAGCAAGTCTAGGCGTCTAAAGCAAATTCTTGCGTTGAATGAAGCCGCAAAAGAGGACGAAGTGCAATCTCGTGGCCGACATTTACTATATGCCATATCGGTCACTTGATCAAGCTACACTCAACAGGCACTAACTGGCAGACACTCTAATGGACAACAACATCACTATGGCCAAATCAGTTTCATGGCCACAACTACATATGACAACCATCGTTCGGGAATGAGCGACTTGTGTATTTATCCATATGTACGCATTCGTATAAGCATGCCAATAGTTTTTGATTACATCATATCTGCTGTTTTATAAGTATATCTAACTCAAATCAAATGTGTAGTATTGCACAGACAACCATTGTGGCCGAGAATGCGTCAGCATAGTTATATTACGGGATAATAAGGATTGCCAGAGAATCATTAAATTTAAATTCTGAAGGACCACAGAAACGCAGGAGGCACCGGCTGCACCTCAGGTATTAATAATAAATACAGAATTATTATGTACATTTGTTTTTCTAGCGAAGCACGCAAACACCTTTGTAAAATTACTTTAATTAAGGTCGCGATCTTTATATAAACACCTGATCCATTAAGTGCATACATTTGTCAGTATAAACTTAGAACTGTATAGTTTTGAAAAGTAAATTCATACAGTAGACCAGCTTCGTCCTTATTTCGAACTTATCACGTATTGCTCTGACAACTGAGCCATCCTTTTGCAGGTGTAAAATGATGTTCAATAAAGAATGTCAAGTAAAATATAGCTTCGAAACTTCATCATAAGAACGAATCCGTATGTTAACCAGAAATTTTAATATATTAACCGAGGACAATCGTGGGGCAATTCGACGGTACCTTCTCTTATAAAATTGAGTATTCAAGCATGAATGAAGAAAATTTCTTGACCAATATATAGTGGATACAGGTCGCAACAACGGCTCCTACTGCTGAGTCGCCAGTAAGCATGAAACGAATGTGTACATGGGATTATACTTTCAGTTCAAGCTGACTTTGGTTTATCTTTATGATCCTATCAGAACTAATTTAAGCAACACCTTATACACAGTTACATATCTATAAGTTAGATATAATATTTACAAATAAAAATAATTAAGAAAAGCCAAATATTAATGTATAAAACAATAAAATTTGTTCGTGCGATGTATGAAGGGAGAGGAATTAAGCCAGATCGACATACTTACCTAGACCACCGCCAATACTTTTTGGGCAAAGTCAGCGTTAAGGCAAGGCTACATCGACAGTACAACTACCTATTACTTTCCGCTGTATCGTTTTTTATAGAACGCTTGAAACTCGAAGTTAACTCTGCCCGAATAAATACAACCAGTTACGATGATTCAATTATAAATATGCTATAAAATCACCACCTAGCTCGATTCGATGCTATAGCACACCGGGTTTCCAACAAAGAACAATGATGCTTATGTGGAAACTATCTTGGTAAATGAACTGGTACCATACAACCAAATTTCGCTGTAATTTAGTTTAGCTGATTTTGACATGTCAAAATATGTCCAAAATTTTTCGTATATCAATTTGACGCTGGTTGATAGAATAATTCCTTGCCGAGCAATCCAACTAAAAGCATATGCGAAACGAGACCAAGCCAACGAAGTTATCGTTTTATTTGTTTTTCAAAAGACAATAACTTGTTGAACACTCAAAAATACGTTTATAGATATCATCAATGCTTATTCGTTGTTGGTAAACTGTGGGTTGGGGCTTCTCAAATAATGGTGGTCTAATACCTGTAAGCGTCTAAAGTTTTAGACTCTAAGGGACAATGTTTAGCTAGCTTACAACAAAACTGCACGCACAGATGCATTATACACACGATCTTTAATGTAGAGTGAGGTAGTCGTGTTTTTTCATGAATGGCGAAAGATGAAGAAAGCTACCCTAAATTTCGTGATTCTCATATTGACATCGCCACTCATATTGAAACAGCTACCAAGATAGGTAAACTATTCGACTAAGATCAAATCCTCATATTGAAGTCGCAAACTTGAAGTAAGTAATGGATGATCCTGTAGCAGTAACTTGCTTTTCGAGGGTGCCAATTCCATACCAAAAGACGCCTGCATGCTGAAAGTAAGGCAAGGTATAGTTACAGGCAAAAAAGTTACAAAATTTAACAAAAAGGAGGAAAGTGAACACCATTGAGGGGTACAACTTCAATGGGAAAGTTGTCCAATAAAACATTTTGAACCCTAACGCGACCAGATAAGGGCGCGTAATTTAAAAAAAAATTAGCACGCATAACACTTTTCGACAGAATATTGAATAGAAGAATAAGATCCACTGAATCGAATGTTCCCTTGTAGTCTAGAAACCCGGTTAGTGTCGGTCGGCGATATACATGTCACAGTTCAAGTACTTGCCTTAAGGTAAAACTATTTTATATAAAAACCCGTCCTAGTAGGCATCCGGTTTTTTTTCTAGCTGTAGGATTCAGGCGAAGTGTTCAGACGGCGTTGGTAATCGAAGCAAATAACCGAGTCAGTCTTACACCACGATGGTTAACGCACGCTTTCCGACTAAATTTTTATGATAGGAATCAAGGCCAATTCATGCCAAGTATCCGGCACAGTCTCTCCCTCCCTTATAGTACGAAAAATTAATGTTGGAAGCAGATCATCTGAGCCTGTAACTCTGCAATGTTTAAGAGAAAATATTATATTGCACATTTCTATCTCTGAAATTTGTTCGAGATTAGCCTTTAATTATTATACATAGACACTTTCGGGAATTGGGACTAATGCTTGTGCCAAAGAAAAGTGATTATTATAGAGTGCAGTACACTTATCAGGAAGCAACATTCTATGCTATCAGATTGTTGTTGTAATCATTTCTTTTTTCGGTATCTGGTTTTCGCGCATCTGCTGCACGAATATTTGGAATGAACATCGGCTGTTTTCCGATGTTAGATAAAGAAAGAGCAAAGATAAGTAAGAGGCAAAATCTGAAATTTATGTATCTGCAGTAGCCTCCACAATTCGGCAGATAACACTAAATGTTACAGTGTAGTCAAACAAAATTCGAAGCTCCATATGAAACGGGATGATGTTTGTATCCCATTTTACCCAGCAAGGTTCATGCTTTCAATACCAGTCTGACTAACTAGTGCCTGATAGTCGTCCATGGCTCATCAAGATTAAACAATAATTGTTAATACCGAGGTTCTACATAAGGATCGCAACTCCCATGAACAAACACAACAATGGTTTAAGCCACATTCCAGACACTATATACAACTCCAGTCTCCCAGTGATTCTTGGTAGTGCATTAATTCCACGTTTATTTGTAAATCATGTATAAATAGTACAATAAAAGAGATCCATATCTTCATCAGGATGGGCTCCAGGGGAGCATATGGCAATGCGACAAAATTAATCACTCCGCTCCACTTCACTTTATTTTTCGCTAGAATGTCAGAGTTTCAACCAACGAATTGCCTATTAGTTGATAATTGCGCCGTGCCTATGGATTCTTCACAGTCTGGACAACATTTGCTTAAATCTGCTATAGTGAGCATTGCACTGTGTATGTGTGATTAGAGGCCTTATGACTTAATGGTAAATTCTGTTCCGAAACGTCGCCATTCAACGAATATTAGATGGTATCTCATTTCCAGTGAAAGAAAGGGACGAATGCGCACCTATCCACAAAGGCAAACTCGATGAATCAATTGGATCTTTGTGACACTGAGAGTGCAAAGCGACAACCCGCAAACACAAATCGCGGAGATTCAAAGCTCTCACTGAGCAACCATTCAAGAAGTAACCCTCGTGTCAGTTCTGAATGAATATGTTTATTTCGTTGCTTAAATCTTCACGAACCTGCCATTTGCTGTTCAGCATGGTGTTGTTCCAGATCTAACCTTTAAAAATAATTCAAAACGTAATATACAGGCAAATTTAAAAAATCGAATTAACAAATCTCAGTTCGAAAAATAAGTTTGCAATTGATTTGTATTACAATTATGCAAATATTAATTTCTTTTCTTACCGGTCCAGCTTCATCACCAGTGTTGCAATCTTTCGAATCGTTCTGTACAAATGCGCTAACGTCACTGTCGACATCAGTATCTGTGTTAGCAACATTGTTGATGTTACGCGAGTCTGCACAATGCGCTTCAAATCGCATATGAGAAGTTCTCTGACGCTTAGCGAGGCGTGTACTTGAAACCCGAGATTCAACGGTAACTGTAGATGTAGCACTATCAGCAACACTCTCATTGGTCAACGATGCATTTCCTTGAACATTCGCTTTGCGTGAAGGCGTTGATGAACAATCAAATACATCCTGAGTTTCGCCAAACGTCACCGAGTCCACCTGAAGAGGTAGTTGTATAACAACTTTTTTACGAACCCGTGAGGTTCCCCCCTTTCCCGGTGGTCTGCCACGACGTCGTAGGCCTTGAGTTGATCTAGATGTACAAGAAACATTCGAATTGTTGAGCTCTACTGATGCCGAAGGAGACATTGAGGATGATCCTATGGGCTTTACTGCAGAATCAACAGATTCTGGACAATCTGTCTTAGTCGTTGGAGCATCGGCTAGCATCTCCGTTTCGTGAATATCTTCCGGCCTGTTAGAAATTTCAGGTTTATCAACCTTCTTATAAGTCCTGCACATCTTCTTGGCGACATCTCTATAAGCATATAAAAGTGCATTAATTTAGTGACAAATTCCATATAGACCAATCTCACATTTTCAGTTTAGACATTAATGGATTACGCAGATGGCGGCAACAATACATTGAATCAAGCTTGATAAGTTGAAGTAAACACAAATCCAATTTTATTTAACCAGTCGTCGAACAACATAGCATAGCGTGCGACTGGCGGTAGTTTTGCTATGTTGTTCGACGATTGGTTAAATAAAATGAGATTGGTGTTTACTTTTTTTCATAAATAAGTACTATAGCGTTTAAACTAGCATATAAAATCTAAAAAACAAACGCAATTATATTAGTAAAACCTGCCATGTAAAAATAAATAAAAATTCATACACACGCACACACATGTGGCTAATCTCTCCCAGTATGCAAAACGAGGATACCATAACGGTGGGTGAATCATAACAGATCTTATCACCATTATTAATTTGGCCCTTTCAATGACTAAAGAGCTGAAATTGTCCTTATTAGAATGATCTCATAAGGCAGGGTTGGGTTGAAAGACAAAATATACGCGTTAAAATCACTAGGAGTTTTAAAATAAAACTAGTAGATAGGGGTGAATGTGAGAAAGATTATATTCAAAAAAAATAATCGATTAGCCATTAACTGAATAAAAAGCTCACTAATAAGTCAGTCTTAATCCGATGTTCTTAATCTTTAATTGGAGCTGGCTTCAGTTTCCAATTCATGAAATCATATTTTGTTGCCATTAGCTAATGCGGTATTTCAAATCGAACCTAACGATTTTTCAACTGTTTCATTCATAATATTACTTAATATTTAGTTTCGATAGATTTTCGAATCAATTTCGTACCTTATTAAGACAACATATTGCTATGCGTTTGCAATCATCCCAGTTAATAGTGTGTCCAGTCTCCAATACATGACGATCAAGACCAGATCTAGCAATATGTCCGTACTTACATGCAGTTTTATGTTCACCTCTTATCTTGTTTATGCGCATGGTCTCACCAACATACATGAGTTTCAAATCATTGCATGGGATTTCATACACTCTTGATGTTTTCTAGGGTTCAATCTTTTCTTTCTGATAGGGAAATATAGTGCCTATTATAAGGGACTGTTTTGAAACTAGCCTTATATTGTACTTTAAAGCTATTGATTTCACTTTCCAACTTAATATAGAGTCCGGTAATACCATGACCTTGGTTCTCCTAATGTATATGCCACCCTGCTGTATACTAAAAAACATTTCTGTGATATACTACACATTTCTTCGTGGTTGGCCTTTCGTTTATGTGGAAGCAATATGACATATCTGTAGACCTAAAGTTCCATCCAACCACACACAATCATCATCATCATCATGCACAGCCATACAAAAGTCAATAGTAACAAATGTTTCACTGCCATATGACCATAAAAAGCGAAACAAAAAAGAACTAAAATTTTTATAAATAAGGACAAAAAAATTTAGACACAAGTTATTAGTGAGAATTACGAGAGATTTCAAGAGTACCTGGTTACTATGAGTATATTTATCAAGATAACTTACAAAAGTGACGCAAACTAAACCTCTGCACAACACCATTATAGCGAAGTCATCTTTAAGGCAAGGCAACATCAGCAATGCTGCTTTCTTGCGGGTTTCACTGCATCACGGCACAAAAAACCAAACTTCGCAGTTAACTTTGCCCCACTAAGAAAAGGAAGTTATGAAGATGATTCTACTAGACGTCTTCAACAAGATGACCAGAGCTTGATTTGATGCCATATCACACAGGGTTTCTAACCAAAAACAATAATACGCAGGTGGACCTCATCCAATTTGGACGTAAGTGATTTCAACTGTTTCTGCTAATTAAAAACTTGCCAAATTCGTTTCTTACATCCATCTGACTCTGGATGAGAGAACAGAGCTCTACTGGGCAATCGAATTGAGGGCATACATAAAACGTGACCGAGGCAATGAAGTTGATGCAGCCTTACTTGTTTTTCTAACGAGGAGCACATGTAAACAGATCCATAAAAGCATCTATGGATGTCAACGTTGTTTCTTCGTTGTTGACACTAAACATGTTCTGTGCTTCTCAAACAATGATGGCCGAATGCTTGCAAGCGAAAAAATTTATCAACTCTATGATGCCAATTTTTACTAGCGCATAGTAAAATAAGGCGTACAGATGCATTGTAAGCACGATAACCAAGGTAGAAGGAAATAATTGCGTTTCTTCATAAATAGCGACGGTACAAGAAGGCTACTCTAGCTTTCGCGATTCTTATACTCATCTCGTCAAAAATATTGACTGAGTTGTTGACAGAGCTCCCAGGGTATGTAGACCTGTCAACAATGTCCAGAGTGAGTAGTCTGTGATCCTGTAAAAGGACCTTATATTTAGAGGATGAGAATTTAATGCCGAAAGGCTGCTAATCCATTCAAGTTGGTCTTCGCAGAATCTCGATTATCCAATAATAGTACGATATCATATGTACAGTCAAAATCGATTAGTTTACCGTCTGAGAGAACTTCAACACCAGCATCCTGAATGTATGGAATTTTTGTTCAAAATAGCATCGATTGCAAATGTAAACAAATAATTGAAATTGGACAGCCTTGAAGAACGCCACTGCCGGTTTTAAAGTTGTGGGTTGATTCTTTTTAGACTTAACGCGACCAGAAGTGTTTGTGTAGAGAAGGCGTGTATTATTGACAATTTTTGTTGCACAAAATTTTTCGACGAAATATCGAGTAAAACAATGCGATCCACTGAGTCAAATGCACCCTTCAAATCTAGACAGACGGCTAATGTGGGACAGCGATACAAATGTCGCTGATCAAGAATTTGTCTTAGCGTAAAAATTATTATGTACTCAACCCCGCTCTGAACGGAATCAAGAATGTTCTTTTTCTAGTGTGTGATTCACGTGAAGCGCTAAGTCGATGCAGGATAATCGGAGCAAATAAGCTAAACAAGCTTATACCACGATGATTATCACACGGATTATGATTGGTTTTATTAAAGAGAGGAATGATGATCAACTCATTCCAAACAGATGGCATTGTCTTCTCATTTTATAAAGTACGAAACAGAGTAGTCAACACTTCCGAAACTATATCGCCACCAGCCTTAAATAATCCAAGAAGCAAGTCATCAGAGCCTGCGTTTTTACGACGTTTAAGGGATAGGATTGCATCCAGTATTTATAATTCTGAAGGTACTTCTCGACTAGCAATCCACACTGTTCATACATGTATATTTTAGAGAACCGGAGCTGACGCAATTGCCCAAGAAAATCTATCTCTGACGTTTTCAGCTTACCTATTAAGATGGCCTATTTTATCAGTTAATAAATGGTTGTTACTATAATTTATAGTTTAGTGAATTTTAATTTTATCGGAACTGTTGCGCGAATAAGTTTGAACAAACAGCGACTATTACCTGATGCGATCGCTTCTTCTATTTCTTTCTCTTTTCTGGTCCAAAAAGATTCGAGATCGACTTTTAGACCGCTTAATTTGATGAGATAAATTGCGACGAGTATCATTATGAGTCGAGTTAGGTGGAATTCAGCGCCTTGTATTGGGAATCTCCGAAGATTTTACAAAGAACTAAGGATTATTTCTAGGAGGGCACATACAGCAATGTCAAATACAGCATTACCTACATTTTGCATTGCAGAACTTATCTAGGTCCAAAGTAAATTTGGGTTTTCGCCATGAAGAACAGTTAGCTTTGACTTCAGGATATTATCATATTTTATTCGGAAGGACGTTGTTCGAGTTTGCTTACATCTATTTTAAATTTATTCTTATTTATTTTCCAAGTGGATGATCCTAGTCGACATGTGTTCTCATAAGAACGATAATTCTGGATGCAACCGCGCCATTTTTAACTAAATGATACATTATGTATTTGAGTTCACAGTTGTCCGGGGGCTGGAGGATGCCAAGTGGAGTAAAGTCTAACTCAACGTCTGAAGATTGTGCTTCTTAAGTATAGTCTATGTTCCTCACACCTATCAAAAAGCCGTTCAATATTATCGCTGCACACCGACATTAAAGTGTACCTTAGACCTAAATGAAATTCTACGTTACTTAAGCGCCCAACTTCAGCATTAATGCCACCCATAACCAAGACTATATCTGAACTTCGTACACTACTTAGTAGGGACCTTAATTCGGAGTAAAAAGCGTACTTGCTTTCGTCGTTTCTACAATCGGTAGGAGCATATTTAGATACAAAGAAAAGACAACGTTGATTACGGCTTTATGCGCTGATTTAAAAAACTTATTTAGACGTGCCGACCAAAGTCGTTTATTTACAGGAATCCATTTATTTAAGCAAGCTCGTGTACAATGGACGATATCGACTCCCGTTTATCGGCTTGAGAAAACTCCGTGGAAAATGATGTTCGAAGCTAATAACATGTAGATAACGATGGTACGCCCAGATCTGTAATGCACGTAGGATCTTGTATTGTCGTTTCAGATACGCAACATACATCGATTTCTAATTTATCTAACATAAATGCAAGAGCTTCTTGTTATCCAAGGTGGTTTAATTTTCGCACATTAAATGCGCCGATGTTAAAACCTAACCTATGTTTAAGGAATGATAGTCCACTTAAACTATTTTCGATATTAGGCAAAACGATATTGGACTTAGTGATATGACCTATACCCACCATATTCATAGTCCATAGAAGAGCGTTAATGTTAGATTGATCATAAAAGGAGACAGAATCGAAGACGAAGGTACCTGCAATAGCCTGATTTCGCTTATCTATATTGCACGATTCAGAAGATAAGGCGACGGCTGATGCTGTATGCTATCATTATAATTTGTATCGTTCATGGTTAAGTGTGAGCTATAAAAGAACAATAGATTGCCCATTCCTAGTGAGAATGGTCTGTATTCGGAATTTTCTTCTCAAAGAAAGTCTTCCAACCAAAGCTGATGAGCATTATCTGCACAGATTCTAGTGGTCAATGTTTCCTTTAGCAGCCGAAAATTGTCCGTCGTATCTGCCAAGCTTGCTCTCATTCCGTCAATATAAATTTAACAATAGTTGTTACCGCGTATTTAGATCAAACTCGAGGCCCCAATGAAACGGGATTATGGCAGTGTCCTCTTAGACTAGGCAAGGTTCATGCTACCATTCCCGGACTGACTAGCTTGTGCCCACCGGTCGTCAGGCCAAACTTTCTAAGGCTACGGGCCAAAATCTATCATAAAACATACAACAGATTCCTAAGCAGACGTACCCAGGATAGGGCCCACTCCGCGAAAAATTCTACACAGTACGTAGATTTCCAAATTAGGACGAAATCAGTCTACAGGTTAAATTCTTAAATTAAACGAACATTGGTTGTACGGGTGGTGATAACAATTATTATATTCAAGGTTGCAGTCTTGATATAAACACCTGACCCATTAATTACTTACATATGTCAGTATAAACTAAGAATTGTAGTGTAGAAAAGGCAAATTCTGGTCAGTACATGATGAGTTCCCAATAAGGACGAAACCGGTCTACTGGATGAATTGCCTTTTCTACACTATACACTTCTTAGTCTATACTGACATATGTAAGTAATTAATGGGTCAGGTGTTTATATCAAGACCGCAACCTTGAATATAATAATTTCTTAAATGTTGATTTAAATTTCTCAGTGCTGTCCTTCTTGCTTTTATTTATACCACCATTTTCTTGTGTCGGACAATTGATAGCACTCGGAGGTCGGTAAAATATTGAATCCTTGACATTTCCAGGTGTACCAATTTTGGCCTTGATTGATGGGTTTTCACATGTCCCATCATTTTGAAGCCCTCAATCAGCTACTTGTCTGAAAATGACGTTAGAACAACATTTTCCATTCTTTTTGCTCTTTTCTTGATTTTTTATCGATAATTTCATTAAATATACAGAAAGTTCCTGTTTCAGAACATTTCCTACCCTATCTAGCTGAAATGGTAGTCAGCATCTAAAGCATTTAGGTACAATATTGAATTTATGCAGAATTTCAAGAATGACGCATTTTCCACATGCCTTACAATTTGTATTTTTCTCGATTTATTTTCGATGAACAGTTTGATCACTGGCCTGTCGTATTTCTCTTTTGCCTAATTCTTAAATGTTGATTTAAGAGAAAATAGAGTGGAAAATCTTGTTCCAACGTAATGTTCAGACAATCAGCCGATGGAGGGCTTCAAAATAAAGGGACAAATGAGAAACAATAAATCAAGGCCAAAATCGGTACACTTGGAAATATAAAGAATTCCTGATTTTATCGACATACGAGGGCTATCAATTGTCCCGTATAGGTTAAATTGTCTTTTCAGCATTATCTAATGCTTAATTTTCACAAACTTAGTCAGCCAATGAAACCTAGAATTTATATAAATGACGTTGCGTAAATATGTATATATATATATATATATACTATATATATATATATGACAATGATGAAAACATGTACACTATCAACTAATAGAAAAAGCCAAAAGACGCACATTTGAAGATTTTGTTTATAAAATATATTCTTTTTAATCACTGATATATATAAATATAGACTTGCCTTTTTGGATAAGCGGCTAGATCACCACAGGCATCTTTTTCTGCAGGCACACCTTCATCTGTATGGAATCCCACAACATTACTTTCATCATTCGCCTCGTTTTGCATTGAATTTGATACATTTTCTGAATCAATCTGGTCACCGCCTTTGTCATTGAACTCTGCTACTAATGATGCTGAATTTTTGTGTGATATACTTGTTGATATGGTCTGAGCAGCCTTGAATTCTGCAGAAATAGGAGCTTCTGTGGCGAAACCTGGCATATTGTTCTGGTTAAACGTGTTTGATGATAAGTGGATTTTGGTGTATTCAGGAAATCTCGAGTTGGAAGATGACGATGAGGAGGAGCACGAAGATGAGGCTGTACAAGATGCTGGAAATAAATCTGATGATCCTGGAGGAACAATAGAGGATGATGAAGGATCGTTGTTGTTAGCAACAGCAGACCCATGGTTACTACCATTAGTGTTTAGCCGGATGATCAATTTAGCAGAATTGACTTCAGTATCACACATTATACGTTAACTTCGATCTTTTTTACACACAATGTATGCAGTTACTATTAGCTTTACACGAGGATTGAGAAAATGCTAAACGGACGACCACAGCTGATCCAAAGAACTAAGTATATTACAATAGTGAATGTAAAAAGAAAGTACCAGATAATTAGAAGATATAGCATTACATTGATAAAATATGTGATATGATTGTTTATTTGTACACACATTTATATCCACACCGTTCGTATACTAACATGTTTTGCTTTGTCTTTTAGCATGTATATCTGCATTATATGATGAATAAAGCTTAATATTTTAGGCAACTCTTTCTTCCGACTTTTCGACTCACTCTGCCTGTTTGCTGTGCTTGGTACTGTGATTCAGAACAATTTATTCATCATATAACCCAATCATGGAACGCCTACTCAGACCAGAAAGATTTGATGTTGAACCTAGTGCACCAGATGCAGCAAAACAATGGAATCATTGGTATCGTACATTCTGTGGCCTCCTAAAATCAGTCGAATCCATGAATCCATGTTTCCAAAGAACTATGGATCATATAATCGCACAGGAACATCCCACAGATACATTTGTCTATGTGGACAATGTGACAGTTTGCGGGAGAGATACGCTTGAACACGAAACAAATCTCAACAAATTTCTTAATGCCGCTAAAAAATATGGATTGACCTTAAATGAATCAAAGAGCATTTTCGCAGCTAAAGAAATTACTCTCCTTGGTTTTCAAATATCGAATGGAAAAATTAAACCTGATCCTGACCGATTAAAGCCTTTACAAGATCTCCCACCACCGTCGAATGTGCAATCGCAACAAAGAATTGTGGGATTTTTCGCTTATTATTCGCCGTGGATCTCCAACTTCTCCGATAAAATTCACTCACTCGTTCATAATCGAACTTTTCCTTTGCCTGTCTCTGTGAAACAAAATTTTGATGATCTTAAAAAAGAATTAGCCGTAGCAACTCTAGCTTCTATTCGTTGTGATATTCCGTTTGTCGTCGAAACTGATGCTTCGGACGTAGCTATTGCTGCCACTTTGAACCAAGATGGAAGACCTGTGGCGTTTTTCTCTCGGACGTTGACGCCATCTGAAAAACATCACTCAGCTGTTGAAAAAGAAGCCTATGCCGTGGTTGAAGCTATTCGAAAATGGAGGCATTTGCTTTTGGGTAATCATTTCAAACTTGTCACTGATCAAAGATCTGTTTCCTTTATTTTTGGCAATCAAAATCGAGGAAGAGTGAAGAACGATAAAATTTTGCGCTGGAAAATGGAATTATCACCTTACAGCTTCGATGTTGTCTATAGACCCGGAAAAGATAACAAAGCAGCAGATGCACTAAGTCGATCCTGTTGTGGTGCGCTTCTAAATGGACTGGATTTAAAACAAATACATGATTCTCTTTGTCATCCTGGAATTTCTCGTATGCTCCACTTTGTGAAATCTCGTAATTTACCATATTCTATTGATGAAATTCGAAAAATGACCTTGAGTTGTGAAGTGTGCTCTGAAATCAAGCCCAGATTTCCTTCGGCAATTCAAGGCCAATTAATCAAAGCTACCCAACCGTTTGAGCGGTTATCTATCGATTTTAAAGGACCTCTTCCTTCATCAACTCGTAATCGTTATCTACTGACAGTCATCGATGAATATTCTCGATTTCCCTTTGCATTTGCTTGTCCTGACCTTAGCAGTCACACCGTCATACTTCACCTGTGTCAAATATTCGCAATGTTTGGGATGCCTTCGTACATTCACTCAGACAGAGGTTCTTCCTTCATGTCGACCGAGGTACAAAATTTTCTTCGGGAAAAAGGTATAGCTTCGAGTAGAACGACTCCTTATAATCCCAAAGCAAATGGACAGGTAGAAAGAATGAATGGTACCTTATGGAAATCGATCCTTCTCGCTCTCAGATCAAAAAGGCTTTCAGTTGAAAACTGGGAATGCGTGCTGCTGGACGCATTACATTCAATCCGTTCATTATTGTGCACATCTACCAACGAAACCCCTCACGAGCGTCTTTTTCGACACAATAGAAGGTCGACTTTTGGTACCACACTCCCAACCTGGCTTACTGTTCCTGGCAAAGTTTTACTCAAGAAGAATGCTAGAGTTTCTAAATATGACCCCTCTGTGGAAGAAGTTGAACTAATTCATTGCAATCCTAACTATGCGCATGTTCGTTTTCCTGATGGAAGAGAAGATACAGTATCTATCCGTCAATTAGCCCCGAAAGGCTCCGACGCACTGATGAATGAAGCTGGAACTAATATGGGACTCCGTGAAAATGAACCGGTTGTTGCTGATGAACAAACCTCCTATAATGACGATACCGATAATGATAATGTTAAGGCAAATGGTGAATCTACGGATAACTCAAATGCTCGTGACCTATCAGAGAATCTCGAAAACCTTTTCAATCAACAACAAAGTGTTCATCCTTATAACTTACGAAGTGGAAATGTTTAAATACTATGTTTTCTCAATCCTCTTTGAATTGTTACTATAACAGTCTTGTTCCGACTCTGACGCTACGCTACAAATCGCAGTGGAGGAGAATGATATGATTGTTTATTTGTACACACATTTAAATTCACACCGTTCTTATACTAACATGTTTTGCTTTGTCTTTTAGCATGTATATCTGCATTATATGATGAATAAAGCCTAATATTTTAGGCAACTCTTTCTTCTGACTTTTCGACTCACTCTGCCTGTTTGCTGTGCTTGTTACTGTGATTCAGAATAATATGACAATGTTAGTTATCAGACATGATAGAATGCAGAACAAATATTATGCACATGTGGTGGTATCAAAATCTTAAATAAATTTTCCGAGCTTAAAGTAAATATAATTCACTTTGTATTTAACCAGTCGTCGAACAACACAGCAGAACTACTGTCAGTCACACGTACTGACGTGTTTCGACCTTCCATGATCATCATCAGAGTACAACGGCAATGATCATCATCATGCACAGCTATGTATGAGCCAAAAGTGACTAATGTTTCACTGCCATATAACTAAGAGGCGAAAAAATAACGACAAAATTAATAGTTTAGGCCTCTAACCATGAGTTTTTTTTTGAACATTCTAATGTTTAAGAATGATATCATCGCAAAACAGCAGAGAAAACTGAAATTTAGGAAGAAAGATTTCATCTAAAAACTACTGTGAGAATAGCACCAAACATTTCAATCTTGTCTTTAGCCTTAAACTAATAGTTAACTCAATTTCTCACCACTTGAGACGATGTCATGCCTCAAGATAAAGCGACGTACCAAGAAGGACGAAACTGCGGCAATTAGACGCCTAATACCTCTTTCCATAAATACAAAGCTTACAACAGATGTTCTAATGATTCTACGAACTATAATCCTATTGAATTTTCGTCCCGTCCGACCGCTCGCATTCTGTCCAAATATATTTTCATTGAAAACTGAAATAACTGTGCAGCAAGCGCTCAAGGATGTCGGTGCTATTGATGATCTACATGTACCTACAGCCGACAGCGTACTATATAGCATCTGGAACGCTCTGCAAATAAATCTTAAGCAAGTTACGCTGTCTTCTGACGATAAAACCCGAGAACGTTTTATCTGCTTCAACTAGCACAATAGTAGTCAGCGCACAGCATCTACCACAAAACAACGAGAAGTTCGCACTCAGACTCATATTCATAGCAACAGATTTTCTGACAGCCCGACCGTGAATACAGACCAACACTGCTATAGTGTTACTAATAAGGCAACGCTCAACTAATAACTTTTCCCAATTGTATGCTGAGATTCAACGCACAATCAGTGGTTATATTGCCTGCAGAGTATGGAGGCCTCGCGTATGTGAACAGCACTCCAAAATCAGCTTTAAAATCCCGACTACATATTGCAAATGGTGTGATTAGCAATAAAGTAATCTCTTGAACTTGGTACGAAGTTTACAACGAAACTTCTATTAGTGATGAAGTAGAAAACACTTTCTTAATAATGAGGGACGGCAATTCTGCCGCATGATGGTATACTTTCTAAAAACGTCAAGTTCCGTTAAACAAAATATTAGAAATTTATGTAGGAACACTTTTCTGCAACCCGAGGGGAAAAATTCGCCCAATATATATATAAAAATGTCCCCATTGAGCCCATTCACAAATAAGGTGCACAAGCATTCCTACTATCATCATCATCATCACCTTCAAGCCGAGCCATAAAAATGTCAAAAGTGACTGTTTCACTGCCATATAATCATAAGTAGTGAAAAAAAGTATATAAGTGAATTTAGACAAATTATTAGTGAGATTTACGAGATAGAGAGAGAGGCAGAGAGAGAAAGAATACCTTACTACTATGAGTAAATTTATCAGGATAAATCACATAAATGAGGCAAACTAAACCCCTCCACAACACCATTATGGCCAAGTTAGCATTCGGGCAAGGCCACATCAGCATTACAGCTTCCTTGTGGATTTTACGGTATCATGTCATAAACAAACCAAAACTCGCAGCCAACTTTGCTCTACTAAGAAAAGAAAGTTACGAAGATTTTACTAGACATCTGCAACAAGATCGCTACTGTGCTCGATTCAATGCCATATCGCTAAGGGTTTCTAACCAAGAACTATGATACGCACGAGGACCCCATCCTTGCAGACATGTGGGTCCTATACTACCCAATTTTTATATAAGTGACTTCAATTGTTTGTGCCATGTCAAAATCTGCCCACCTTGTTCCTTACGCCAATTTGGTGCTGGATGAGAGAACAGAACTCTACTGGGCAATCAAAATGAGGGCATACGTAAAGCGTGACCGAGCCAAAGAAGTTGATGGAGCCTTATTTGTTTTTCAAACGACAAGTTCTTATTGTCAGATCCAAAAATCGTCTACGGATGTCAACGTTAGTTATTCGTTGTTGGTAACCAACACGTGCTATACTTCTCAAACAACGAGATCAGTGCCTGACCTCAAATCATCAACTCTAAGAGGCAAGTTTCACTGGCGTATAGTAAGACTGCGCTACAGATGCATTGTAAACACGACCTTTAAGGCAAAGTGAAATATTCGCGTTTCTCCATAAATGACGAAGGTTCGAGAAAGCTACTCTAGCTTTCGCGATCCGTATTCTCACCTCGTCGGACATATTGCCTACGTTATTCATAGAGCTCCCAAGATATGTAAACCTGTCGACTATGTCAAGATCTTCATTCTGCAGTCGCAACGTTGGAGTGAGTGGTGGGTGATCCTGTAACAGTATCTTACATTTAGAGGGTGCGAATTTCATACCGAAAGACGGAACATCTGTTAATCTATTGAAGGTGGCCTGGGCAGCATCCTGGTTGTCGAATAATAGTAAAATATCGTCCGCATAGTCAATATCGACTAATTTATCGCCCGGGAAAACTTCAACTCCAGCATCCTGAATGTGTGAGAGTGTTGTTCATAATAGCATCGATTACAAAATTAAACAAAAATGGGGAAAGTGGACAACCTTGACGAACACCACTGTTGTTGTAAAGTTATGCGTTAATTCGTTGTAGACCTAAACGCGACCAGAAGTATTTGTGTAGAGAGCTTGTATAATATTAACTATTTTTGTGGGCACACCGCTTTTCGACAAAATATAGAATAAAACATTTCGATCCACCGAATCAAAAACACCCTTGAAGTTTAGAAAGACGGCTATTGTGGGACGGTGATATAAATATCTCTGTTCGAGAACTTGTCTTAACGTAAAAATATTGTCTATAAAACCTCGTCCTGTGCTAAGACGAAGTAGGATAATCGAAGCAAATAACCTAGATACGACCGGAATCAAACTTATACCACGATGATAATCGCACGAATTATGATTGCCTTTTTTGAAGATGGGAATTATGGTCGACTCATTCTAATCAAGTGGTTAGGTCGGAAGGACGGGTGGTGGAGTTTGCCTACATTAATTTTGGGTTCATTCTTAATTATTTTCCCGGAAAATTTTAGTGCAAATCTACAACGGATAAGTGCATGATCCGAGTCGACATAAGTGTTCCAAAAAGAACGACAATCCTGGATGCAACCACGCCATGATCTATTTGAGTTCACCGTTGTCCGGGTGCTGGAGGACGCCATGTAGCTCAAAGTCGAACACTACGTCTGAATTTTGTACTACTTAAATATGTTCAGCGCAGCTATCGAAAAGCCGTTCGCCATTATCGTTGCGCGTCGAGCTTAGTGTATATCTACCACCTAAATAAAATTCTGTGTTACTTAAGCGCCCAACTTGAGCATTCATGTCACCAATAACCAGGAATATATCTGAAATTCGTGCTTTACTTAGTAAGGAGCTTAATTCGGAGTAAAAAGCGTCCTTGATATCTTCTGTGCTGCAATCGGTAGGAGCACATGCAAATACAACAAAGAGGCAACAATGATAACGGTTTTTTGCTTTGATTTTAGTAGATGTATTTAAACATGCCGCACATAATGCACTATTTAAAGCGATCCATTCAATTAAGCAAGCTTCAGCTCGCGCGCTAAGGGCAATGCCAACGCCCCATTTACCGGCTTGAGAGAACTCTGTGGAACCAGATGTTCGAAGCCAAAAACGCGTAGATAGAGATAGCGCAACCAGTTCTGTAATGTACGTAGGATCCTGTATTATGCTGTCAGATACGCAACATATGTCGATTTCTAATTTATCCAACGTACGAGCAAGAGATTCTAGCTGTCCAAATTGTTTTAGTATTCGCACATTAAATGCGCATACGTTAAAACCTAAACAAGGTTTAATGAATGATCGTCTACTAGAACCATTTTCGATATTTGGAAATGATATGATTGTTTATTTGTACACACATTTATATTCACACCGTTCGTATACTAACATGTTTTGCTTTGTCTTTTAGCATGTATATCTGCATTATATGACGAATAAAGCCTAATATTGTAGGCAACTCGTTCTTCTGACTTTTCGACTCACTCTGCCTGTTTGCTGTGCTTGTTACTGTGAATCAGAACAGGAAACCTGGTATTGGGCTCAGTGTTATGTGATCTAAACCAACCATATTCGTAGGGTCTAAAAGTTTGTTATTGTTAGATTGAGAAGAGGAAGGGGAAGGAAAGGAGGCAGAATCGGAGATAAAGTTGCCTGCAGTAGCCCGATTTCGCTTATCCACCCGCGTGGCTCAGCAGATAATGCGACACTCTTTATACTGCGCGACGGCCGATGCAGTATGTAATCATTGGAAGTTTTACTTGTCATGGTTATACGTGGACTGTAAAAGAACACTAGGTAGCCCATTTCTTGTGATGGTTTGTATTCGGAGTTATCCTTCTCCTAGATAGTATGCCAACCAAGGCTGATGAGCACTATCTGCCAAGATTCCAGTGGCCAGTTTCCTTCAGCAGCCGAAACTTGCTCTTCACGTCTAGAACGCTGGCTCTCATTCCGTCACTACACATTTAACAAAAACGTTACAGCGCAGTTAGACCAAACTCGAGGCTTCACATGACGCGGGATGATGGCTGTGTTCCTTTATGGCCCGGCAATGTTCATGCTACCAATCCCGGGTTGGCTAGCTTGAGCCCGCCGGTCGTCAGGCCGGAACTTCTATAGCTACGGGCCTACTATTGGAGTATCAATTTGCTCTGTCGGGAATCACCCACGGTTACTGCTTTCATTCTCCGGATCCGAGCAGTTTGAGGCGCACAGTAGGAAAGCTGTGACAGGATTTCAACCGTAAATGAGATACTTCGACCAAGAATATGCACTTCGCGAAACTCTTTAGTTGCCAACTAAGTAAAACTACAGTAGCTGAATTTTAATTTACACTATTTGATTTATACTTAGTAAATGAAATGATGTACCACTCACACACACATATCCGGCCAATTTCGTAAAAGCTACTATCATTTTACCATATATACGCACATTACGAATGTGATCGTTTTTATATAACTGGCAAGTATTAAGTTAAATATACTTAACATATACGTGCATCCATTTAATTGAAACTGCAGTAAATAGCGGTTAATGTACCTTTTGCACACGTTATTCAAATTATTTTAATCGTAACGGTCGAAAGAATGCAATACCAGGGTGAACTCAATGGATAGAATGAGTGCAAAAACTAAAAAAATTCTGCCAAGGTAAATGATAAATTGTAGTAAAATAAGAAGCTTAATTCTTATTCACACACAGCAATGCATAAATCGTTGCTAACTAATGTTTCACTGTCGTATATCCATAAAAAGAATAACAAAAAACTTTTTATTAACGCCAAAATAATTTAGGCACTCAAAATATTAGAGCGATTTATGAAGGGGAGGACCTAGTTACTATGACTTTTTACCTAGATAGCACATAGAAGCAAGGCAAATTAAACCTCTACACAACACCATTATAAGGCAAGACAAATCGGCAATGTAAGCATAATAAAATAGGAAATAAAATAAATGATAGTTAGATCAGAAATTTGCCTAACAATAAATGAACATCGTAAGGAAAAAGGACATTATGATAAAATTACCTTAATAGGCGTTCAACTCACTAGGAGCCATAAAATAAAATTACAATTATTACTAATGTCCAGCGCTCACAAGCGCACAGAATAAGAAAAGATTACTAATTCACAGGACCTACACCGATGAATTCTTAACAATTAGTTTAAATTGTGGATAAATTGGTACCGGATGAAGGTAATAGGTTGGCTCGCTAAGATGTAGTGTAAATATATACAGAGATAACAGTAAATGAAGCACTGGAATACTTCCGATTTTTCCTTGTTGATCATTTATTAATATTAGAATCCAGAAAAATAACAATCAATCATCGGACAACGGTGGGCTCAAATAGATCATGTATCAATTATTTATAAACAGCGTGATTGCTCCCAAGATAGTCCGTTTTTTAACACTTATGTTGACTTGGAGAATGCACTTATCGATTGTAGATTTGCACTAAAGTGTTCCAGGAAAATAAACAACAAACCACGAATAGTTGTAAGCAAACTCGACCAACTGCCCTTTCGATAAAAATATGAAGGTATTTTAAAGTTAAAGTTAACCGGTCTTGATGGCAAAATTCGAATTTACTTTGGACCCAGATAAATTCCACTATGCACAATGCAGGTACTGTTGTATGGGGCATTGTAAGCTCCCGTACAAAAAATCATCGGGTATCTGCAATTTCTATGTAGATCCGCGAAAATAGGTGCCTATTTCAAGCTTCCTCGGCTTATAATAATACTGGTACAGTTATAAGACACCAACTTAAGCACAGCCGTCGCAATTGGTGGACTGAACACTTCAAAGATAAAATTTTGTGGGTAACTGCGTCAGCCCCGATTCACGAAATAATGCTTGCATCGACAATATGGAAAGTTAATCTAGAACAGCTATCTGAGTAAGATATACGGGATGCAAGCCTATATTGTAACTGTCACAAAGCTCTTGGCTGCGATTATTTGCTTCCGATTGTATTTACAAATGATGGTGATATCATTTCTGGAGCGCTTACTAACATTTTCATACTATATGTAAGACCGTGCTGCTTTATTGGAATGAGTCGATCATCATTCCTATCTTCCCAAAACGTACTTTTATATCTGACAATAAATGCCCCTCGTTAGAAAAATAAATAAGACTCCTTCAACAAAGTTGTTTCTGTCACGTTTTGCATATGCCCTCAGTTTGATTTTTCAGTAGCCACTGCTCTGTGGCCCTGCGCCAGATTGGCGTAAGAAACAAGGTGGGCAGATTTGACTTGACAGAAACAGTTGAAGTGGAGAAAAACCTATGAGGTTGAGAATACAGTTTTGAAGTATATTTACCAAGATTACACACAAAAGGGTGGCAAAGTAATCATATAATCAGCCCCATTATGGTCAAATCAGCTTTAAATAGAGGCCAAATCTGAAATACAGCATCCTTGCCTTTTGCACTGCATCACGTCATTAATGGTAACGTGTATGACGACCGGCGAGCACTAGCTAGTTGGCATGGTCCTTCCCGATCTAATGAGATACAGCCATAATCCCGATTCCTGTGAAGCCACGGGTTTGGTCTAACTACGCAGTAGCAGTTACCGTTAAAAGGGTAGTGACGGAATGAGAGCAAGCAGGCCAAATGCGATGAGAAAGTAAAATGGCACTGGCTTTTTGGCAGGTAGTGCTCATCAGCCTTGGTTGCTAAGCTATCTAATTGGAGGAAAAATTGAAAACAAATAATTCACACCACAAAATGGGGACATAGTGATCTTTTACAATCCATATATAACCTTGAACAATTTGTACAACAATGTAAGTGGTAAACGTTACTTTGTTAAATATAGAGCTGATCAAACACATGTTCCGCTGTAATTAATGGTGAATGTAACATAATAGCTACGTGAGTTCGAAGCCTCTTCTGTTAAAGCGCTCCACCACACTATTTCACAACCAGAAACAGTGGACAATTATTGTTACTTTTCTAGACAAGTCAGCTGCTTTCATTTCTGGTTCGCATGTAAGTTTATGACGAGATATGCTAAGTGATGGTGTAGTCAAAACCAATCGTGCAAGTATATAACAGGGATGAATTGAACAAAACATCGATAGATGTTCGAGGCTATGTCATAAAGTCGGTATTTCACTAGTATACAAAATTAATTAATATCATGCATCACTACGCCACCTTGTCAAACTAAAAGTAATAATGCACGAACTAGAATACAGAGACAAACTTAACAACACTACGAATTTGAATTAAGGCATTTATTAATTATTAGTACATGTTTGTTAGAACTATTTACAAAGATTATGATAATTAATATATCACAGCTGCGTAAGGAAATTCGTTTAAGAGAAACTATTAAAAAATATCAAAATTTTTATGAAGCAAAAATATTCGCCACAAAGTGTGCACAAGCAAATGGCAAACACAGCCAATATAAAACATAAATGTAAAACATTTTAATATTATTGACTTACATTTTAATGAAGATAGTACAGTTTTAGTTAGCAGCATCATTCTTAAATATTCCTAAAGAAGGAGTAATCAAATCCACACAACTATAAATATTTTTGGCTAAAATACAAAACAAAAAATCCCTATAAATCAAATGACAATTTGCGCTATTGGGGAGTGTAAAAGTGAGAAAATTTTACAATTTTTGATTAAATAATTTGATCCCTTATGACGTCAGAGATTACATGAAAATAAGCTTAACAAAAGCCAGAATATTAAACAATAAAAATAGGTCAAGCTCTATAGGCTACTAAAATTTCAACAACCAAAAATACACATTACAAAATCCATTAAAAAGACAGAAAATAAAGAAAAAATAAAAATCAAAGAGAATTTTATACGACTAATTTAGAATAATAGAACTATCAAAAACGTAAATCAGCTGACGTAAACAATAAATTGATCAATTTAATTTCTAATAGTTAAACAATTAGAGCAGAGTTTGTATAGTTTGCGCCAACATTGAGTGTGACAAACAATATTAATGTCAAGGGACTGTAACGACACAAAGCAATTCGCCGACATATTGTGTAAATTAAATTCAATTCAATTTACGCTGCACCAATGAGAAAAAAAAGCAAAATTCACCGTTAACCAATGGCGTACAAGTAGCCAACTTTGCAGTCAGTTGTCGCGTTTGTCTTCTGCTGTGCATTTCTCCGTCGTGCTGTCAGCTACCATCATTTACGCTGAGTGTTTTTAACACACATTGGCAAGTTCAGTCACGCCAATCTAGTTGCTGTAAAACTAGAGAAACGAGCCAGTTACCGCAGAACTCCAACAAGTATACTCTGCGGGATTTCAACGACACAACAGAAGGAACCACAACCCAAGTTAACCTGATTTCGTCTCAAGTGTCTAGGAGTACTTTTGGACACTGCTACACTAACTGAACTACTCGAATTTGCCAGAAAACACAAGACCGCTCTGTTAAGGGTTTAAAACAATACTAACTCAGCCTTCCTGGCACTCAAACTAACTTTGAAATATCGTACGGCATTTACTTGAAGCTGGAGCGTTTACAGGACTGTAAAGACACAAAACAATTCGCCGACATATTACGTAAGTTAAATTCAATTCAATTTACGCTGCGCCAATGAGAAAAAAGCGACATTTGTCATTAACCAATGGTTTGCGAGCAGTCAATCACGGCTATTTAAGCACGGTGAATTTACCATACAAGTCAGTTTTAAAATATGAATTTGCTTACGCAGTGCTGTCCTTCTTTTTGTGGATTTGACCGCATTTTTCTTGTGCGAGACAATTGATAGCACTCATAGGTCGGTAAAATCTTGAATTTTCTTCATTTTCAGATGATTTAATTTTTGGCCTCAATTGATGGGTTCTCACTTGTCCCTTCTTCTTTAAGCCACCAATTAGCTGATTGTCTGAAAATGACGTTGGAACAAGATTTTCCATTGTTCTTTTACCTAATTTTCGAACCCGAATTTCCAGGCTCATCTTCAGGATTGACACAATACGCACAGGAGTACAACACAACTTGTGGCAAATGTGGTATCCTCGTTCAAGACAGATATATTTATATTTATTTTAATTCCAAATGTATTTTTAATTGTCTTCCTAATATCCGGTCTTCATACCTAGTCTCTAATACTCAAATGTATACAAAAAACTTAGCTTTGTCCCCCTCCGCGCACACAACCACCTATAAACATGTGTATTTTACGAAAGTGACATCTTATTGAATAACTATAAGCACACCTAATGGATTGAGATACACGCCAATCCATGATGTCTATTTTTTAATTTCTGTTCCGGATGCATAGAAAGATCAACTAAATTTTGATTTCAATCCTGCAGTTGTCGCGTTTGCCTTCTGCTGTGCGTTACTTTCGCGTGCTGTTTGCCATTGTCACTTACGCTGAATTTTGGGCTTGCTTCAGACAAATTAATAACTTCAGTCACGCCAATCTTGTTGCTGTACTACTAGAGAGACGGAGCAACATCTATAGTTGATCCTTTCACTGAGCCAGTTACTGCAGAACTTCAACGAGATTACTTAGCTACTCACTCGCCAGGGATGTCAACGCCACAACAGAAGGAACAACAACCAAAGTCAACCAGAGCTGGTCTCAAGTGACTAGGAGTACTTCTGGACACTGCTACACTAGCTGACATTCTCAGAATTTGCCGGAGAACGCAAGACCGGTCCTAATAAGGCCCCTCAACAGTACTAACTCAGCAATCCTTAGCACCAAAACTGACTTTGTAACGTTGTATGGCATTCACTTGAAGCTGGGTGTTTAATAAATTGGCGATTGCGCCAGGATACTGAGTACTGTACTGTTTTTAGTCATCAGAATACTTTTGGTATAAATACAATCGACTGTGTTTCTTTTTCATTTTTTGGGAGTAAAGTAAATTAACATTTGCGTATACGTTTTACTCTGGTTTTTGATCTCTCTAAAGTCGAGGACTTCGAGGCAATTTTTGTTGGGTATAATTTTTTGAAGGAAAGTGTTCTATACAATAATTTTTTTTCCTACGTACAAAACTGTACATTTTTGTGATCTGTGAAAGAACATTGAATGTACGAAAGTGTATAACAGGCGTGTTTTGTGAAGGAACTAATTTCACCTGTGTTCTGCGCTCATCTCTCGACAGATTCAAATGCGGAAGATTCTGTTTCAAATGTGGAAGCCGTTAGTGGGTAAGTGTTTCATTTAAAGTCTCTTTATACATTTTCATCTTGCTTAAAATTTATGCTTTTAAGATCTCGTAAGATTATTAGAATGTCAGGTCCAATTTTAGATATTGATGTTCCTGTTTGGGATGGAGATAGTGAACTATTCTTTATGCTCGTAGACTCCGCTTTCTCCCCGTTTCCAGATTATGACAGTCATCAAAACTGTCAACGGTTATGTTAAACTACCTTCTGAATTGCAGCTATGGATTTATTCAAAGCTTGAGGCTATTAGAAAACTACCTAATTCCATTTTGTGCCTACAAAATGAAGTAGACCCTTACTGGGTCCTACAGAATCTAAACAGATAATAAATATGCGCAGTTATACATACCAAACCTTGGCTCTAATGACATTTTAATGGAATTACGGAAACGTTGGTATAAAACCAATATTTTTGACTATGAGGCTAAGGTTGTTTTTATTAACAATCTTCCACCATCACTAAAATTATTCGCCAGACTTATCTGAGAGATATGAGTTAGAATTTAGGGTTTTGGAAACTAAGTTTAATATGTCATCCTTTTGTCCGCCCCCGCAGGATGATAGGCTTTCCTCTTTAGAGTGAACAGTAGCGAATATGGCTAAAGTTCTAGAAGGATTGTCCATAGCAAAATCCGAGCTATATCAGGTGAATGCTCGACAAAATTTCATGCACAAAAGATACTATAACGGTAGGCGGTGATCGAGATCCCCGCAATCCTTTAACAGGTATGCCCCAAATAACTGGTGCTAATGTAACACGAGTTGAATTTTGATTCACGGCGCGCGGTTTGAAATGGCTCCGATTTTGTCGCATACCGATCTTGAGAAAATCGTTTCTGACCTTCAGAACTCTGTGAAGGCGCTGAAGGCTGAGAATAATCGTATTAAGAATTGAATGTCAAAACTGGAAACAGATGTTGATGCGTATACGGCAAAATTGGAATTAGCGGAAAAGAAAAATGAATCTTTAAGCGCGCAAATTGTTGAATTGACTGATGCGTTACATACGAAATTAGATAAATTAAAGATTGATATTCAGCCATGGGTTGCGTTGGCTGAAATAACAGTGGAAGATGACACACCAATCAAGAATAAAATATCAGGCGAAGAAATAATAAACATATTAGCGAATGAAGTATCAGCGCGGATTAGCAAACAAGAACAGCTAATTTTATTTAATCTTGATGAAAATGCTGATGTAAAAGATGTCGAGAAATTAAACGTTCTGATCAAGGATGAGACGCATGCTGACATCGCTAAATGTTTCAGAGTGGGCAAAAGATCCGATCGTCCAAGACCGGTGGTTATAAAGTTATCAAAGAGGCCAACAAATATGCAGATCGAGGCCATCAATAAAAGGAAAGGTGAGAATCCGAGTTTTCTTAGCATATTTATTGGACGTGACAAAACATTTCTCCAACGAAAGTTGGCAAAAGCAAAAAAGCTAAAGAACAACCAGGAGCGGAAGCCATCTACTTCTGACCACGATATTATAAGGAATTTATCGAGAGAAGATACAATAACAAAAAACGATGTATCATTACTAAATGTTGTGGACAGCTGGTGGAGAAGAAGTATGGCCTCATCACCCGGGAAACGTACAATAAAGAAGCCAACAAAGCTGAATCAGTAAAAGTCGATAATTGTTTAGATAAGTCGTATTCTACATTTACTTTATTTTATGCTAACTTTCGAAGTGTTAGGAACAAAAACTTTTTGCTGTGTAATTTTATAATAAGTAACGATTTTGATTTTATAATATTATCTGAAACTTGGCTTAACAAGGATATTGAAAACCATGAATTTGATATTCCTCACTATTCTTTATTCAGAAAAGACAGATCGCTGGATAAAAGAGGTGGAGGAGTACTCATTTATAGTAAATCTGTATTGAATGCGAAAATTTTACATACTAGTGAAGATAATGCTATTATTGATTTTTTATCTATACAATTTGATAATCTGATCTTAACAGCGGTTTACGGACCGCCGTATGCTACTTTATATGATGATCAAACATTTACCAATTCTTTTCAATCTATTTTTGACTGTCATGGCTATAATGTAGTGGTAGGTGACTTTAATAAGTTACATGACTGAAATAATCAATTTTTTTCTAATCATGATCTCAAGCAGATTATAAATGAATCAACTAGAGGTTCGCAATGCTTAGATCATGTATACTTAGAATTTGAAACGGTGAAATCACACGGTTATGATGTTGTTAATTATTTCAAAGAATTGGATCACAAACAAATTATTTTACAATGGAACATCTTGAGTAGCAAAACACAGAAACTTAATTTTGAAAATGCACATGTGCACTGTTCCAGAATCAACTGGAATCTTTTTAGAGAATTAAGCATACTGATTGATTATGAAAGTTTTTATTTCTTGAACACTGACGAATTTGTTTCTTCTTTTTCATCGTTATTATCTATTTTATTTCAGGCATCTACGTTTACGGACATTATACCGAAACGAATTAATAGGAAATTGTGCAAACTAAGAATTAAACGAGATAATATAATAAAGTGTAGTCTTATCAATAGTATTAAACAAATGAGGTTAGATTTCATTGATAACGTAATTAATTCATCACTGCTGATAATTCGTCAAAGATCAGAACGAAATATTTTGGCCAAAATGAAGAGTAATCCTAGATTAGGATACAAACTCCTCACAGATTACAGTAAATATAAGGATAAATTAAAGCTTATATTACCTGTGGATAAAACTGAGTATGAATTTCTCTGTGAATTGGATGAAGTATTTGGCAATTTGATATGTAATCCACAGAATGAAAGAAATTTCATGGAACTACCTGATCCTTTGGGAGACCAGAAACCAGGACTTGTTATTGACAGTGATGAATTGATAAAATTAATGTTAAAATCAAATAAAACAAACAAAAAGATCACCTTGGTGTCTCGATTGATAACCTGCTTCAATTACCCTTAACTTTTACGAATGCGTTCTGCAACTTTATAAATAGAATATTGAAGAATGGGAAATTACCAATCGATATACTAACGATAGTAGCTAAACCGTTACCAAAAGTAAGTAAGCCAACGTGAGCCAGTGATTATAGATTAATCTCTATTATTCCTTCGTTTATGAAGATAATAGAACGATTGATACTACATCATTTAGAATGTATGTTGCCGGCTGATTTTTATTTATGTCAACATAGCTTTACGAAAGATAGATCGACAACTACTAATATGCTTTCTATGTGGAAACATTTAATCACATTAGATGAGAATAAGTTAGATGCATTAATTGTATTTATAGATATCTCACAAACTTTTGACTCTATATCTTTTGATGCTATTTGGAATGCGATTAGTTTGTTGAATATTGATCCGAATATTTTTCGATTACTTAAATACTATTTATATAATCGAAGAATGAGTATTCAAGTAAACGATTTGATATCAAAATCGAAAAGAGTAACAAGTAGAATTCCACAGGGATCAAGTTTGGGGCCAATTTTATATAAAATCGTATTTGTACATTTGGAAACTAAGGTCTTTAACGGTCGAGTTTGCAAATTCGCTGATGATTTAAAAATGATCTTTCTAATTGATCCAAAAAATGTCGAATTCTCCAAAAATAATGTGACATTTGATTTGTATGATTTGAGTAGATATTTGATTACACTAGGGCTGAGCATAAACAATAAAAAGACGAGAGCTTTAAAAATAGGTAACAGAACAAACTTTCATAATGTTTATTTTTATGATGATGTGATTAATGATGTGTTTGAGATGAAACTTATGCAAGAAATAAAGGATTTAGGCATAACTATTCAATGTAGAGCTTCTGCTGAGAGGCATATTGAAAGTATAATAGGCAGTGCCAAGAAAAGATGGGCACTAATAAATTGAAATATCTTATCGAATGACAAAAAACTTAAAATGTATATAGTATGGATTAGACCAATACTAGAATATGCTGTCGCTACTTGGAATCCATTAAAAAAGGGTTTGTCCAATAAGATAGAAGCTGTACAAAGAAAAGTTGTGAAACAAATTAGTCCTATCTCCTGCACTATATACGCCTCTAGATTACAGTTTGTATCACTGCAAACTTCATAGTTTCGGAGGATGTGCTATTGCATAAGAGTTTTCCATTTGAACCAGTGGACTGGTGCTATATGAGTCCGATAAGAAAGAGTCATGAAGTTGGAACTAGATCTGGACATTTGGCAATATCTCCTCCTTTGGTGGGGAATTTTGCGAGCAAGTTATTCTCTTTTTCGAAAATCTACAAAATTTATAACCAATTGCCAAAGGGGCTTAGAGAAACGCCTCCATCTAAGCTGTCTTTTAAATTTTTATCTACTGAACTAGAAAAAGTCTACAATCCTGCTGATATTTTTTATTTTGATTATGGTAATACTTTCTCATGGTTGAATAAAAGACAAGGATAATTGCTATCGGAAACAGAATTTCTTGAGATTTTTATTTCCAAGTTTTGTATTATTAAAATTGAAATGTTATGCATTATATCATCATGTTAGTCAACAATACATAGAATCACTTGCTAGTCATGGTTCTCAATTTTTTTGCATAAAGTTACACTCGAATTATACCTTAATTTTTCCTATTTTGATGATGTATCTATTATTCTTTACAGCTGAACTTTCTGATATTGATATATTGTACAGTACAACTAGTGAGATATACTGTAGGGGTATTTTTCGTTGTTGCTACCTATTTCTTGATTCTATACCCGTCGTACATATCAATGGTGGCTATTATTACTACCCTAGCACCTACATTGTCACTGATCCTTTTCATATGGCTGATATGAGAAAACCGAAACTTGGTTTCATACATATATTAGATATAATGTTGCAAATAGAAATATAATTCACAGTTAGTCCAAATTGAATATATGTTGGTCAGCTGCAAAAACAGATTTTTATGCAAAAGTAGGTCTTAAACACCATTCACAGTTAAACTAAATTGTCCGTCTTCTGGACGACAAAAGTTAAAATGATTTATGTTTACAAAGAGAAATGTTTTATGCACAATCAGTTATTCGCTTATAAATGTCTGAATTGAACTGTATTTATACCATCGATTTAAAACATATGATGACATGGAAAAAGTCATCGTTACAAGTTATCATTAAAAATAAAGGCCCCATAAAGACTTCAATGACAAAAACTCGATTGAAAATACATGATGACATGAATGGAATCAATGTTAAAAGTTATCACTAAAATTTAATATGTAAACCGTATAAAGATTTCAATGATAAAAACTCGCAAATATTTAGTTCACAGCTTGCCATGGTTTTAATTTATGTCAATATATTAATCCATTATTCACACAATTTACGTATAATCCAACTAAGCGAAATAAATCCGCAGTGACACAATAGTCCACCGCGTGATCCTCGCGGATCGCGCGCGGTTCTGTTTTTTGTAATAAAAACACTATTAATTACAAATAAAATTACAGTTCAAGAAATATCGATTAAAACTGATTGAAACTAACAGAGATTGTTCCTAAAATCACAGTTAAGAGAAATATTGTATAATAACAGATTTAGATTTTTTGACCTTAAAGAGCACTGTATCGAAGATCGTTGGTTTGTAACACGGAGCCGCGTGTTACAATACTTATCTACATGAGACTAATTGCACATTTTTATGTGATGTGATAACTTTTTTTATATTGTACATTTTCCAATTTTATTATTTGATGGAACATGTGTGGTTTGAATCCAAATAAAGATATTCTTTTCTATTTTATTCTATTATTTGATCTTAAAAAGCACTATATTTGTCAAAATTGAACATCGTTGGGTTGTTTAAGCGGAGCCGCGTGTTACACTATAATCACCAGAAGAATGAATGTCCATTTCCACATTTGACGGGAAAGAAAATAGAAACAGGCGGAGTGGTGCATCAGGATCGGGAAACGTATGGCACAGAAAGTAGAAGACCGTACTTCCCGCGCATTAATGGCATTAACGGCGCCACAAGGAAGAAATCACTTACAATCCGACATTTCTATCGACTCTTTTCGTCCACGTGGAATTTCCCACGCATAGCCAAACGGACAATGCTAGTCGCAATCACCAGCCTACTTGTTTGCATAACCTGGTCAAACAGCCCAACGAACTTCTGCACCTTCTTGATTTCAGAACTGGCGAAGAATTCATCATAGACACAGCTGCAGCAGTCTCAGTTCTCAAGGTTGATTTAATGGCCGACATGGCGCTAGGCGTTCTACTCCCTACAGCTACAGTCGAGCCCATGCTTACTTATGGCTTTCGGTATTGCACATTCAGTTTAGGATTATGGCGTGAATTTACTCACAACTTCATCATTGTCAAGGTCTCACACAATAAAATAGGCCTTGATTTCCTTTTGAAATTTCGGCTCATTTTCGATCTTGCCAATCAAAAGATCATCGACTCCTCCACTGGACTTGAGCAAAGTTTTTGGACATTTGCTTTTGAGCGTTTGGAGTTACAGATAATTCAGCCAACCCCAGTGCATTATTCAGCAGAGATATCAGCAGCTCTTCGAGAACAAAAGTCGCTTTACGATATTAGCAAGTCAGAGCCTCGAGTCTCCAACATGATGCACAATATCGTCACAGAAAGACAACATATTGCACTCAAGAAGCTATCATTGGCTCCTGCTAAACTGAAAGCTGCCCAAGAGGAATTTTTAAGCCAATCGAAAGGTTCAAGGGCGTCACCACTACACTTAGTCTCCAAATAAACGGATCGTACAGAGCCTTCAGAGATTACAGGAAGTTAAATTCAGGGACAAAATCTTATGCATATCTTATTCTCAATATTAACACCGTACTTGAAAAATTCAACTGTAGCAATTTCTTTTCTGTGATTGACCTCAGACAAGCCTACCACCACATCCTGGTGGCGTCCGAAGATATTAAAAAGACTGCGGTCATCACTCCATTTGGCTTTTTCAAATATCTTTAAATGCTTTATGGACTTAAGTGTGCTACACAGACATTTCAAAGATTCATGGACAATATACTTTGCGACGACATCGCTTATTGTATGTCATATCTGGATGACATAATGGTATACGGTCCAGACTTAGTATCTCATGCGAAGAATCTACGAAATGTCCTCTCACGCTTATCCAACCACGGACTCAAGATCAACTGTGACAAGACACAGACTGCAACTACATCCGTGGATTTCTTAGGGCATCGTATCACGCCACACGTTATTCAACATTTGCCGTCAAAGGCGAATTTAATCAGGAATATTAAGTCACTAAAGAATGTAAGCGAGTTGCAGAAAATATTTTGAGTCCTAAACTACTATCGCAACTTCCTTCCAGGCCTTTGAAAACAACTTTAACATTTGTGCAGGCACCTGCAAAAAAGAAAAGGACTTAGAAAAAATTCCATCATTACTTGGTCACCAGAAGACGATGAATTACTTCGACTCGCCATCAACTCCTTAGCAAATGTCACAATGATAACACATCCAGATTTTCAAAGACCAGTTCTACTCACACAGATGCTTTTGAATTCTCTATTGGAGCCACTTATGAACAAGAGTTCGGCGGATTTCGGAAGCCTTTCAGTTTCTACTCGCGTACTCTCCAACAAGTAGAAACAAGATGCTACACTCTCGGTCGAGAACTCCTCGCCATTCACGATACAATGCGCCATTTTATCAGTATCATTGGCAACAGCAGATTTTTGTTTTCACAGATCATGCACCATTAGTTAGCGCACTTCGAAACGCGACTTCATCTATAGCCAAGTATCCTGCCAGAGAAGACAGTCAGCTTTCACGTCTAAGCAAATGACAATTTGACATCTTTCACGTCAAGGGCGAACAAAACTTCATTGCAGACGCCCTTTCCAGGCCAGACATCTTGCTACAACCACTTTCGCCGTCGCCATTCACTGTCAACTCCGTGACACTCAGTGAACCTGCACTAACGCCATCACTCCTGCGAACGGGACAGCGTGGTGACATTCACATTCAAAGATTAGTAGCCCGTCACCCAACCAAGTTCATATGCTGTCTCTGGGAAGGCTTACCAATTGTTTACTTCAAGAGTACGCAGCCCAACAAGACAGCTCTGCCGACCAGCCTTCAGAGAAAATTTTTCGACTCAATTCAAACAATTTCTCAACCAGGAAGCAAAGCGACTGTCTGACATCTTGCAGATCGTTTCTGAGGTCACAGGCTCAGGCAGAACAGCTAACAATTTGTGTAGCAATTCCTAGTGGTTATTTGGCATCATATCATTGTTGAAGTAACCAACAAACATACTTAGGACCAGCAGTAACGGTACATTTTAATAGCTATTGGCAGAACAATAACCAGTTGCTCAACTTAGTTCGAACTCTGCCATGCATTTTTTATCAAGCCTCGTCAAGAGGAATGTTCCTTTTTTTTTCAGAGACGAAAGTGATGTAACGACACAAAACAATTCGCGTAAATTAAATTCAATTCAATTTACGCCGCACCAATTAAAATAAGCGAAATTTGCCTTTACCCAGTGGTGTGCGAACATTCAAATTAAGCCTATTTCAGCACGATGAATTTACCATGCAAGCCAGTTGTCGCGTTTGCCTTCTACTGTGCGTTACGCGTGCGTGCTGTCTGCTACCTTCACCTACGCTGATTTTTGGGCTTGCTTCACAAATATTGGCAATTTCATTCACGCCAATTTGGTTGCTGTACAACTAGTGAGACGGAGCAACATCTACAGATAATCCCTTCAGTGAGCCAGTTACTCCTACAACGAGATTACTCTGCTACTCGGATGTCTACGCCACAACAGAAGGAACAACAACCCAAGTCATCCAGAGCTGGTCTCAAGTGTTTATGAGTACTTATAGAAACTGTTACATTAACTGACTTGGTCGGCATTTGCTGGAGAACGCAATACCGGCTCTGATAAGAGCCTCCATCAGTACTAACTGACTTTGTAACATCGTACGGCATTTACAGGACAAAATTATATCACCAACATTTTGTAAATTAATTAAAAGGAAATACGCAATTTCAATGACTGACACATGACCAATGGGAAAGCATGCATTAACCAATTTTGGAAGTCGATATTGTAGCTTTCCCTGCAACGTTACTAAACATATATAACAAGGATATGGAGACAGCAGTTGCTGTTAATGGCTTTTAATAGGACCTGGAGACATTCACCGGCAAATCCCGCTTTATATCAAGATCTCAAACTTGATAAAAAATTATTAATTGATTTCACCGCCCGCACAACCAACGTCCGTTTAAATTCCGTGATAGTTTGTAATTATTATCTGTGTGTGGATTTCCACCAAGAGTCCGTCTAGATACTGGCTCTTTGTGTCCTGATTATTTGCTGATGATCCTTTGAGTAGATGCACGTGAAGAAGTAGAATTGACGAAGCAGGATTTGTAAGTTGTTGTTCGAAGGCTTTGATTAGATTTGTTGAAGTACTACGGCAATACAGATATGGCTGGCACACGTAGAATTCTGGTCAATAAATGAGCAATTACGTATGACTAAATGCGCGACAACAATTATATTGGCCTGACTAAAAACTAGTCAAATTAGTGACATAGCTTGGTAAACGCAAGTAGAGCAGTCGTTCTAGATAGGAATTGCAGCGGAGAAGGCGATAGCAATCAAAGGTCGCGAGCAGACTACTATATTTTTCGTGCATAATGAATCGCGCTAATATAGATACAAAGTAGTACTTAATTGGTTTTGAACTCAATATTTTGCGGTGTGTAAGCATTCAGGTTATCAATGCCGCGTTTTGCGTACGCGGGTAATAGCTGTACACGGGCAGTTACACAAAGATCCGATTTGTCACTATTTCCAATTTTGTTTTGTCTTTGATCGGGTTGACTCATTTTTACTTCGATTGGAAATGCGGTTCTATCACATCTTTGTTTACTGGCGACGTTTCGGTGCCTACTTTCCAGCACCATCATCAGGCAACACAACACTGATCACAATAGCAGATTTAAGCAAATGTGGTAACCTCGTTCCAAAACCATTCTATTTATATATATTTGACTCAACACTATTTTAATCATAGAATTTGTCTCAGTAACTAAACTCAATATATAACTTTTTATAATTAGCAGACCAATCATTACCTCACCTATACCTCATCTCATCTCGTATGCAGAATATTTTAGGGGAGAGAGACAGTATCGAACCTTTTGTTATTTGTTATAACTGTATTGCTACTATGTCACGGTAATCAAAATTTAAAAATGCTAAAACTAAAACCTTGACTATCATATACTGTATTTTATTTAAAGCCGGGAACTCTAATGTATACAATGGTGTGTGAGGTATTGCGCACATAGCAACAAATTAGTTCAAATATGGAGCAGCAAGTAACGTAGATGGATGGAGAGTGAATGTTATATCGACGCTTAGGTGAACGATTAAAGAGAGAAAGATAGAGATAGCCTGGACAACTAACGTTTTTCAAAAAACTAATCGTAAGCACATTGCGAAGTTAATCAACTATTGGAAATAATTGCATAAGAATATTTGCTCATATGACTAAAATAATTCATTATATCTATATACATATATCTAAATATAATATCGTAAAACCTTTATATATATATATATATATAAATAGAGAGAGAGAAAAAGGACCACTGATAATTATTAAATATGAATAATTTCTATTCTTATTATATATTTATTTATTACGTTAGTCACACCTTATATCAATATATAAAATACATGTCAATATGTATAAAAACATATATATGAATATAAGCAACAGTATGAGACTAACATCCCTAATCCTATATATATATATATATATATATATGTTTGCCTATTTCAAATTATTATTTTATTCTTTTCTTACTGTTTTTTTATTTACCAATTAATCAAATTGTATATTTATTTATTCACACCTTATATAAATATATAAAATACATATAAATATGTATTAAAACATATATATATAAATATAAGCAACAGTGTGAGTCATAT